>CM072664.1:832-250832 GCA_036884735.1 Huso huso | reverse complement strand
ACTACTGCAACCCTGAGGATAGACTGAACCTTGCTGGGATTAAACTACTGCAACCCTGAGGATAGACTGAACCTTGCTGGGATTCAACTACTGGAACCCTACGGATAGACTGAACCTTGCTGGGATTAAACTACTGCAACCCTGAGGATAGACTGAACCTTTCTGGGATTAAACTACTGCAACCCTGAGGATAGACTGAACCTTTCTGGGATTAAACTACTGCAACCCTGAGGATAGACTGAACCTTGCTGGGAAAAACTGCAACCCTGAGGATAGACTGAACCTTTCTGGGATTAAACTACTGCAAACCTGCAGATAGATTGAACCTTGCTGGGATTAAACTACTGCAACCCCTCAGGATAAACTGAACCTTGCTGGGATTAAACTACTGCAACCATGAAAATAGACTGAACCTTCCTGGGATTAAACTATAGAACCATGTTTAGATGAACCTTGCTGGGATTACTGCAACCCTGAGGATAGCAGGCTGGGTAAACTAGTATTGGATAGACTGAACCTTGCTGGGATTAAACTACTGCAAACGGATAGACTGAGTTTGGGATTTTGCAACCCTGAGGATAGACTGAACCTTTCTGGGATTAAACATATGCAAATGAGGATAGACTGAACCTTGCTGGGATTAAACTAGTGCAACCCTGAGGATAGACTGAACCTTGCTGGGATTAAACTACTGCAACCCTGACAGGGAGACCTGGGCTTCCAAACTGCCTACAGCAACTGTGGAGTGGGGAAAAACAGTGGAAATATGAGTTTATTATGGAAACACAAACCTGCTTGTGTACAATACGCCCATAAACACATCCTGGTGGCCAATGTTAGTAAAATAGCCATGTCCCCACCTTTTAACATAGAGCATGTTTAATGAATCTGCCTATTATGTGAGGCAGGCTAGTAGTTTGTACAGGGTCTCGGAAGGTAATAGTTTATTTTGGAATTGCACTCTCTGCTGTACATATGAAAATAATATATACACTGGCAGAAGGACTGTACATACTGTAGTGCACTGTGGTCTGTTATGTACAGGGTCTCAAGGTCTGTATACTGTAGTGCACTGTGGTCTGTTATGTACAGGGTCTCAAGGTCTGTATACTGTAGTGCACTGTGGTCTGTTATGTACAGGGTCTCATGGTGTTATTTTAATCCACTGCTTAAAGACATTACAAAGCACAGTTCCAATCACTGCACATATGGTTTAACTACAAAAAAAACCAGACTTCATACAATCCATGCCAGACTCAGCCTCTTCTGGAAATGATCTCTCTTCACTGTATTCACTGCCACATCAGTACATAACATCACAAGACCCCCGTCCCTGTCTGCTCTGGTAATTAACTGGCCACTTTTGAAAACACTAGAACAGCTTCACTATAAATATATCTTACAGATTCAATCATACAATTCATTGTTTTTTCATTATCTTTCCCCACTATTACTACACTTACGAAAGATGAATTGAAAAGCGCCTTTCATAACTCTTTGTAAAATATTTATTCTCTGATTCATCAACCCTGGACACTTTGTGTAAATGTGAACAAGTCATCATCATGTAAGTTTAAGTTTAGGCAATACAGTTAAAAGCTAAAAAACACAAAAACCAACTCCAGGTGAACATGAAGTATATTATTTACCTACAAACCAGTACCTGACTGAGACAACACCTACACCAAACAAGCCCCCAACACAAAGTTACTCCAATCAAGGGGATGTGACTTTCTCAAGCTTTGTGGCACCCATGGAATTTAAACCTCGACCAGTGACCTCTTGTAAACGGAGCCCATTTGAAATCAACAGGGCAATAGCTTATCCATAATAACCAGAACAATGGGAAACCCTTGAGGTGGGGTATGTGCAAAACCACTCATCATCACACAGCGACAACAAAGGAAATAATTAACAAGTAATGGAGTGGAGGTCTACTCAATGAGACCAGCTGCCTTTCTCACGCTATCCCAGTGATTTCTAACACAACTTCCTTTGTAACGGTCTTGCATGCCGACGAATTGCCAGAATTATCCCGGGTTTAAAAGGCATGTCATATGCAGACAGGCTAAAATAATTGAATCTATTCAGTATTGAACATTCAGTATCTGATTCAAGCATTCAAAATTCTAAAAGGCATCGACATTGTCGACCCAAGGGACTTTTTAGACCTGAAAAAAAGAAACAAGGACCAGGGGTCACAAATGGAGATTAGATAAAGGGGCATTCAGAACAGAAAATAGGAGGCACTTTTTTACACAGAGAATTGTGGGAGTCTGGAACCAACTCCCCAGTAATGTTGTTGAAGCTGACACCCTGGGATCCTTCAAGAAGCTGCTTGATGAGATTCTGGGATCAATAAGCTACTAACAACCAAACAAGCAAGATGGGCTGAATGGCCTCCTCTCATTTGTAAACTTTCTCATGTTCTTATGATTCTTACTTAAAGTATTTTACTTGCCTCCACAACCTTTTAGACACCACAACTGGAAGCAAGGGCAAAGTTTTGGGGGTGGGAGTCAATAATAACATCCAGATTTTTAAACCCATCATGAAAAGCCAGAAAGGACTGCATTGTAGGAAGTTTAGTGATTGTTTTAAATGTCATGTCATGCTTCTCCTTTCACATAGAAACAACTGAGGGAAAATTTAAACATATAGTTCAAGGACACCTGACAAATAATTCACAATTATTATTATTCGTAGTAGTAGTAGTAGTGGTAGTAGTAGTAGTATTTATTTACCTGATGTTATAAAAGAACACACAGGAAACATGAGCCAATACATTCTGCTGTCATCTGGTGTCTCTGATTTGTTTAGCATGCAAAGGTGGGTGCTTATGCAAATATTGCTCATACTAAATCCAGCTATCAGTCTTGTGAATGGATATCTATGTCTAGTTATCTTTTATTTTCAGACAAGTGTGGGTGAAATCAGTAGCAGCATTAACTCCTGAGCTTGTGACACAACCCATACCAACCACTATTGTATATCACAGGAGACCTACCTCAATATTTAGAACACCAGATGGATTGCTTTGTGCAACTAAAACAGCAAGTTTGTCATTCATTTCTGTTTCACTTCTTTCCTCGCTATTCAACCAACGTGCTCCTAATCCCTGATCCTGTGCCTTTTGTGTTATATTACAGAACCAGTACTTCAAACAGTATACAGAGACCAACAGAAACCAGTACTTCAAACAGTACACAGAGACCAACAGAAACCAGTACTTCAAACAGTATACAGAGACCAACAGAAACCAGGACTTCAAACAGTATACAGAGACCAACAGAAACCAGGACTTCAAACAGTATACAGAGACCAACAGAAACCAGGACTTCAAACAGTATACAGACCAACAGAAACCAGGACTTCAAACAGTATACAGAGACCAACAGAAACCAGTACTTCAAACAGTATACAGAGACCAACAGAAACCAGTACTTCAAACAGTACACAGAGACCAACAGAAACCAGTACTTCAAACAGTACACAGAGACCAACAGAAACCAGGACTTCAAACAGTATACAGAGACCAACAGAAACCAGGACTTCAAACAGTACACAGAGACCAACAGAAACCAGGACTTCAAACAGTATACAGAGACCAACAGAAACCAGGACTTCAAACAGTATACAGAGACCAACAGAAACCAGGACTTCAAACAGTATACAGAGACCAACAGAAACCAGGACTTCAAACAGTACACAGAGACCAACAGAAACCAGGACTTCAAACAGTACACAGAGACCAACAGAAACCAGGACTTCAAACAGTACACAGAGACCAACAGAAACCAGGACTTCAAACAGTATACAGAGACCAACAGAAACCAGGACTTCAAACAGTATACAGAGACCAACAGAAACCAGGACTTCAAACAGTATACAGAGACCAACAGAAACCAGGACTTCAAACAGTATACAGAGACCAACAGAAACCAGTACTTCAAACAGTATACAGAGACCAACAGAAACCAGTACTTCAAACAGTATACAGAGACCAACAGAAACCAGTACTTCAAACAGTACACAGAGACCAACAGAAACCAGGACTTCAAACAGTATACAGAGACCAACAGAAACCAGGACTTCAAACAGTATACAGAGACCAACAGAAACCAGTACTTTATGGGGTCTTTTATATTGCAAAGCAACAGCAGAAATAAGAAGACTTTCATCAAAGAGGGACTGATAGAGACGACAGAGTTTACATTCAGATAAAGCTAAAATACTTGTCTTTGACTTGTATGTTAAATGTGGACCTCATTGTGCTACAGGGCGTTACCATCCAGCAGCCAAGCATCCGATAACAATATGAAGTGAATCCATGTTAATATTTCCATAGCCCCAGGGGAGAGACGGGCTATTACTTCTTCACATTCCTGTCATAGGTGTGCTCCTCCCATCCAGTCTACTCCCCTGCAACACCTCTCGCAATCCCTGCCTGGCTCAATCACTGGAGCTGCAAGTGAGAGCCTGTGATCCCTGCCCAGCCCTAGGGAAAGGAATGCTTGTAAAAGAAAAGAAAATATCTAGCACTCACCCACAAGCAGTGATGTATTACATAGATATGGCATGAATCATTTGAACCAGAATGCAGACCTCGATAACACAGGAGACTTTACACTCTGAACTTTCAGAACAAATTAAACTGGCTCAGAGCAGGGACTCGTTTTATGCATCTCTCATATCCAGATAGGCGATCGAAGCACATAAAAGTCTGCTTTACCATTTTTTTTTTTTTTTTCAAATTTTCCATGAGACGCACATGTGCTCCCTGCTTATATCAACTATTACAATAAAACGATACATTACAGGGAATGAATCAACCCAAAGGCCTACAGTATCGCAGTACATTCCCATGGGAAGCACTGCTCTGTTAAAGACAGCACACGTCTCTCTCTGGAGGCAGGTTAAGGTAGCTGCAGAAACGTGTAAAAACAGGGAGACACAGACGTGCTCCTAATCCCTGATCCTGAGCCTTGTGTGTTCAGGGCAAACCGCAGAGAATCCCCACCTGTCGACAGATCGTATTACTTGAAAATCAGCACTCCCTCTGCTGGCAACTTCAGTGCACTGCGTTTAAATGATATCACAGATGCTGGTTTACACACTTGCTACTTTCTATACTTTTTTATAACTGGACAAATACTTGTTTGTTTTTTATAACTGGACAATATATTTTTTAAAAACAAACTTGTTTGGTTTCTTTTCATGTATATATTAATATAAGTTTACATATATATATATATATATATACAAAAACAAACTGTTTAAAGTACTGGTTTCTGTTTCTGTTTATATATATATATATTATATATATATATATATATATATATATATATATATATATATATATATATATATATATATATATATATATATATATATATAGATTATATATATATATATATATATATATATATATATATCTATCTATCTATATATATATATATATCTGATATATATACTGGATTTAGTTATCTTTCTACACAGCTTAAGAATAGCTTTTGTCCATGTCTTATGGTCTGTACACACTGTAGTGCACTATGGTCTATATATATATATATATATATATATAAAATCAGCTCAAAGAGCCAGCTGCCCAACATTTCGTATCTTATACCTATCTTTCTCAAGGGAGCTCGTGTTTGAATCAAAACATTGGAGGTATTTATAGGTTTTTGACAGCATGACAACTACTTATTGTTATTGTTTATGTTCAAATCCATAATTTATTCTTATATGATGTAATGGTGTTTGTGGAAGGGTGGTGGGCAATTCACTGACACACACGAGAGACAGAAGGTTTAATTTGAAAACACTGCACTGGTGCCCAGTTTTATCATTTTTTTATATTTTCTTTTAGCCTGCAGAGGGCGCTGTTGTCTGTGGTCTGAGTACCGGCAACGGTACACAGGACCACAGGAATACCAATACCGGTAAACAGAAAAAAAAACTGGCGCATTCACAGGTGCTTAAAATAATAATGAAAACAAAAGGCGAAATGAAAAATGAAAATAAAACACAGTAACAAAACTACAAAATAAAGGTGCTGCTTACGCAGTGCCCCCACTGCCGCTAAGCCGGTCAGTATGGGCCTCAAACCAACGCTCAGCTATTTCTATACACTGGGGTGGCCAGAGTTCCCTGTATAACCACACATGTCCCCTTGGGTACGTAATTATTTATTTTACCTTTTTAATTATTTTTAAGGCAGGCTGTCTCCCTCAGCCGGGCTTGCCTGGTCCTTGTTTACACTGGCGTCTTCTGCCAGCGTCAATGTTTATTCCCAATCACGGCCACCCGAATGCACAACCAAGCGCAGTTCTTATGGGCCGAGCAATCCCCCAAGGCCCGCCTCTCAGCCACTTAGAGAGAGGGAAAGCCAACACACCATCTTCCCCACCTCTCCGTGTCATCGTCATGACTGACAGGCGGATCCCACGAGACTGCTGCCCTCTACCTGCAGTACCAAGCATGTGCCAGATAGATTAAATCTGTATTAATTCTAATTAACATTATTTTATATAAACTTATATTTATATTATCATGCAATGCTGGCTCTGAGGATCAGTCTTGATTTGGCCTCCCCAGCACAGCAGCATGCACAACTTTTGAATGAATTTTGTTTATTTATTTATTTAAATGTTATATATTTAAATGTTATATAGTTAATTATTTCATTCTTTTCTGTTGAGTCCCGCTGGCATAATCGTGTTCAGTCTATTTATCCATTTACTTTCTTTTATTCTTCTATATGTCGCATTGTCTAATTTTAGCTGTTGTAATACTACAAACTTTACATCATTTATGTCATGTCCTTGACTGGTGAAGTGCTGTACTATTGGTTCATTCACTGTTTTTATTTCTAATTAATGAAAGGTGGTTCTGAATTATTTTATATAAAGTAGTTCCAGTCTCTCCAACATATTTTATTTCATCACATTTTTCGCAGGCTATTCCATAAACAACATTGCTATTTTTACAGTAGGTATTAGATATTAGTGGATATGTGTTGTTCTTATGTTTAATTATATTTTTACTTTTGTCCATGTATTTACACACTTTACATATACTAGTGCACATGTTTGTAGAACCTATTTTGTCAATTATTCTTTTATGTTTACTGTGAACTAAAATATCACCTAAATTAGCTTCTCTTTTGAATGCTACAACTGGGGCCTTAAGAAATACTTTTTTCAATTTTTCTGAATTATGTAGCATCCACAAGTGTTTCCAAACTATCTTAGAAATATTGGGCAAAAGATTAGAGTAAGTCATTACTAATGGGACTCTCTTGACCTTTTTATCTCTATTTTTATAATCTAGTAGATCATCTTTTTAGTTTATCCACTTTTCTTAACTCCGTCTCTATAATTCTTTCTTTGTATCCTCTTTTTCTAAGATGTGTTTTTAATACATGTCTTTGTTTTACACAGTCACTTTCCTTTCATCAGAGGACATGTGTAAATACTGGTGCATGTCAGTAGGTTTACAGAAGAGGTCAGTCTCAATTGAACCTTCTTTATGTTTTATTATGGGATCAAAAAATGATATTTAATTTTCTTGTCCATGGAAGGTCCACCTTAATATTACTGTGTATTTCATTTACCATTTTATGAAACTGGAAAAGAGATTCTTCTCCATGTGTCCAAACCCCAAAAATATCATCTACAAACCGAGTGTATTCTAAAGGTTCTCTTTCTGATTTTCTAAGTAATTGTTCTTCCCATTTCCCCATGTATGTACTGGCAAAATGCATTCCTAATTTAGATCCTATTGCTGTACCATCGCTTTGTTTGTAATTCTTATCAACAAATGTAAAATAACTGTTTTCTAAAACTACGTTGATCATGTTCAGCACCTCTGCTGTTGGTATTGATTTATCTAGTGCTTTTTGACAAGCTTCTAAAGTTTCTTTACGAGGGACACTTGGGTACAAGGATTTTACATCCATGCAAAATAAAATTGTATTCTCTGGAAGGTTGTGCTTTAGTGATTCAAATCTTTTTTAAAAATGGTGTTGTATCCTTAACATAGCTTGGTAATTTCTCAACGTGCGACCTAAGTTGTTTTTCTGTTATTTCAGCTATTATGTGTGTTGGATTATCAATTGTACTGACTATCATTCGCATAGGGTGATTTTCTTTGTGCATTTCAGGATTTCCTCTTGCTACGCTTGTTCTTGCATTATGTGGCTGCATGTATTTTTTAACATTATTTTGATATAATGCCTTTATTGTATAGTCTCTGCAATTTCCTTAACCTCTTAACTTCTTCATATGTATCTGTATTATTTAATTCACATTCTACAGATTTCATATAGTCATCTGTGTTCATTATCACTATTCCCAAACCTTTATCTGCTGGTCTTATCATTATATCATCATCATTTAACAACTCAGTCATAGCTTGTTCTTCAATATTGGTTAAATTAAGTTTACATTTTTTTCTTTTTTAGTCCTACTATTATTTCTCGTTTAACTACTTCAATATACATATCTAACCATTTATCTCTTCCATCCGGAGGAGTCCATGTGCTTGCACTATTAACCTTAATCCCATGATCATAACTACCCTCTGAATCTGAGATATTTTCACTGAAAAAATATTCTGCTAATCTCATGCGTCTCTCCCACTTCTTTAATTCAGTGGCCAGTTTATCTTTATTGATGTATTTTTCTGTTGGTATAAACTTAAGTCCTTTACTCAATACTGCTTTTTGGGATGTGGTTAAAGTCTTCTGTCTTATCTTTAGTGTATTTGGTACCATTTCCATTTTTGGGTCTCATCTTTCTATTTTGAATTCTCTGTCCTAATCATGTTTAATTCTCTATTTTGCATTTTATTATTTACTTTAAACTGGTTTATGTTTACTGTTTTAGATTTATTTTGATTATCTTTCTTAATTACGCCACTGGCTTTCATCCGGTTTCATTGTCTTTAAATACAATAACTGAGAAATGGTTATTGTTGTATACAAAAGATTAATTGGATCGTTCTTATTTTTAATAGTTTCTATTGTGCCTTCGTATTTAAAACAATCCTTATTCTTTAAGTCTATGTATACGTGTATGGGCCTATTTAGGAGGTCTACAGCCTCCATAACTTCTGCCTCTGTAGCCCAAGAATCTATACTCCTGTCACTTAATTTCATTTTTTCAATATGGGTCACTGAGTCGATGTACATTTCATATTGTTTTATATTGCTTTCCATTAGTTGGGTGCAGCTGAACAGGAAACCAATCAATCAATCAATCAATCAATCAATCAATCAATCAATCAATCAATCAGATTTAGAGGAGAAACCTCAAAATGGAGCGAGGTAACCAGTATTGTACCACAGGGATCAGTATTAGGTCCTCTGCTATTCCTAATCTACATTAATGATTTAGATTCTGGTATAGTAAACAAACTTGTTAAATTTGCAGACAACACAAAAATAGGAGGAGTGGCAAACACTGTTGCAGCAGCAAAGGTCATTCAAAATGATCTAGACAGCATTCAGAACTGGGCAGACACATGGCAAATGACATTTAATAGAGAAAAGTACTGCACGCAGGCAATGAAAATGTGCATTATAAATATCATATGGGAGATACTGAAATTGAAGAAGGAATTCATGGAAAAGACCTAGGAGTTTATGTTGACTCAGAAATGTCTTCATCTAGACAATGTGGGGAAGCTAAAAAAAAGGCTAACAAGATGCTCAGATATATTGTATTATATATATTATATATATATATTTTTAATAGAAGTCAGGCTTATTGGTCTGTATTTACCTGGTTTGGTTTTGTCTCCCTTTTTGTGGATCGGTATCACGTTTGCAATTCTCCAGTCTGTCAGTACAACCCATGTCAAGAAACTGTTGCATGATCTTGGTTAGCGGTTTGTAAATAACTTCTTTCATTTCTTTGAGTACTATTGGGAGGATCTCATCTGGCCCAGGGGATTTGTTTATTTTAAGAACTCCTAGTCCCTTTAACACTTCTGCCTCTGTTATGCTAAAGTTATTCTTCTTCTGTATGTCTTATTTGGTAGACTCAGTGTATTATTATTATTATTATTATTATTATTATTATTATTATTATTATTATTATTATTATTCACACAGTTTAAAATATAGTTGTATTTTTGTATAAGCAATTCCTGAGATCTTCAGTACAATTTAAAAAAATATGGAATTGTAATAAGCCTGACTTCTATTATATGTAAATTCCTGGAAACTATAATAAGATCCAATTGGAAAATTACCTATATGGTAACAATATCTGGGTGACAGCCAGCATGGTTTTAGGTGAATGTCTAACTAACCTACTTGTAATTGCAACATTGAAAATGGACAACTCTTTGGATGGTCAATTTGATTTGAAAGGACCTGAAATTAAAAACTGAAGCTAGGGATTAAGAAATCATGCACATGGATTAGGGAGTGGTATATGTAGAAAACAGAAAGTACTGATTGAAAAAGAAACTCTGTCTCAAAATGAGTAACCAGTTTTAGTTTTGACTTGTCCTACTCCTGTTCTTAGGAACATTAAATATGTGGTTCAAAAATAGGAGGATGGCAGACACTGTTGAAGCAGCAAAGGTCCCCCAAAAATGATCTAGACCCCCAAAATTGGGCAGACACATTAGAGAAAAGTAAAGTACATGCGGGCAATAAAAATGTGCATTATAAATATCATATGGGAAATGATTGAAGAAGGGAACTATGAAAAAAAGACCTGTTTATGTTGACTCAGAAATGTCTTCATCTAGACAAAAGCTATAAAAAAAAGGCTAACAAGATGCTTGATTTATTGTAAAGTGTTAATAAATCAAGGGAAGTAATGTTAAAACTCACAATATTAGTAAGACCTCGTTTAGAATATTGTTTTTTTTTTTTTTTGCAAAAAGAAGAGCAACCAGAATTATCCCGGTTTTAAAAGGCACTGCAGACAGGCTAAAAGAATTGAAATTAGTCTTGAACAAAGAAACATATGATTCAAACATTCAAAATATTAGACAATGTTTTGTTCTTGAAAAAAGGAATAATGGAATTAATAACAAAAAAAACTTTTTACACAGAGAATTCAGTCAAGGATGAGATTTGGGATCTGCACAAGATGGGCTGAATGGCTGGGTTTAATTCTAGAACTCCACTTGCTGTTCTTAGGACCTGTGGAAATAAAATGCAGCTTATGAAATGATTTCAACCTGAGTATCAAAACCCTGCCCCCTAACACAGAAGCTAGTTCTGAAAAATAATAATAATAACAAGAAAAACGATTCAGTCAAGGTATCTTGGGAAACTGCTGACAAGATGGGCTGAATGGCCTCCTCTAGTTTCTTAAACTTTCTTATGATGTTCTTAAGTATTTTACCCACCTGAAATAAGATGAAGCTACTTAAAGTTAAGAGATTATCCAAACACCGGCCTCTTTTTGGTGAACCTCCCCGTCCTTCCTTCTCAGCACTGTCCCATATGATTCATGTTTTGTTCTGAAAAAATAATAATAATAATAACAAGGGATGATGGCAGGCGCACTTACTTGCACAGCACATCTTGTTGTACAGGTAACAGCTACGCTCGTGCACGGCCATCTCGTGCACGTAGTCTGCCCTCTCGTAAACCATTCGTCGTTTCATGGTCGCTTCTGTAATATATGGGGGACCCTCTATTCCTGTAATGGGGCGCTGATTTCTCACTGCGCTGGACTTTCGTCGACTCGTACAGAATGTACTACTACCCGCCTACCACGGAATACCCGACCCCCCCCCGCACGAGACTGTTTTGCATTACAGGAAGAAAAAAAAACGCATGCTGCTGTATCCAATTGCATTACTTGTATTTCCTTTCAAAGTACTGCCAGTTCCTCTGAAGAATAAAAGCCACACTCCCTTTTTGGATAAGTCAACCCTCCCCGGCTATATAAAAACAGCAGCAGCAGTAGGGTCCTGCTGGTGTCGCCGCCCTGCCTGGCAGTTGGTTTTCAATGAGATGAGAAGTGGTTTTCAAAGACTTACCGGTAACGACAGGACTTACGACTACCAGGCGTTCTTACGCTACGCACTCCTGCGTTTAGCTTGACTTTAAAACACGCATTTTATAATTTACCAATTTTGATACACTTTGTACACTGTCTAGAAAAGTACAATGATTTGGTGCAACATTTAAACAATACATTGTTACGATTTCGTTGAAGGCATGCGGAAAATACTTAACCCTTACACAAACAGTGATTTCAGAGTGAAAATAACTACTGTATTAGCTTCCATAGATACTATTTCACACGGATAATGAAATCACGGTTTGAAAGCACAAGTTATTCTTTGCTTCCACGTTTACAGTAGTAAAGGGTATTAACCTGTTTCTGTTTCCACTCCCCTATTGCATGGCATCCCATTCCAGAGTCATCTTATTTGCATTTAGTGTTCAGCTTTTAGGTCACCCACCCAAACACACAGATCTAATCTTAACATGACTGTCTGAAGCCACTGACACACCAATCATTTCACACAATACAGGCTGATAAAACAATGGAATCTGGAATAGCTAAACTAACAGCAGCACATTGGCCGCAATACTGCCCCTTAAACTGATACTTTATTGCATTGACTTACCTGTTTAATATCCTACCATACAGTATGTAACTGATGACATACATAAGAGGATATTCAACAGGTACAACAATAATAGTTCCTATACTCTAATTAGTTGAAAGCATTCCTATAAATATCGCAGGGTGTTGGCAAATTTAAACAGGTTTGCCTTACAGCGGAATTTCCCCTTGTAATTATTTCATTATTATTTATTTCTTAGCAGATGCCCTTATCCAGGGCGACTTACAATTGTTATAAGAGTCCAGAGCCCTAACCACTACTCAACACTGCTGCTATCAACTGCCAGCCCGTTTTAAAATGTCTCTGAATTCCTGTTTTAAAGGGAGACTTCAGCACCAGGACTAGTCAAATAATGACATAAATATTTCACAAAGCTGGAATGTTTTCTAATTTCCTTCAAACGGTCCTCGTTGTCACGTTCCTCTACTTATAAAAAATCCATTTAAAAAGAGCCTTTGATCTTTTCATTGACTGCATCTAGTATATATTCCTGAAGGCAGAATCCAGAGACAACAGAAAAAGACATGCTAGTAATGCATGAAGGCTGGACATTTCTGTGTAAATAGTTTGTGTGTGTTGAACTGTAGTGCCAAGAATATCTTATCAGATTCAAGCATTTATTATTATTATTATTATTATTTATGCTGCTTATCCAGGGCAACTTTTGTAAAGTGTTACAATACAAGTAATACAATAAGAGCAAGAAATACAATAACTTTTGTTCAAGTGTGACAAACCACAATTCAATAATACAGAGATAATAGTGATAGTTACATCAGGATATGATTTAGTGATAGTTACATCAGGATGCGATTAAATACAAAAGTACTACAGGACAGATTAATTCTGAAGTACAGGTTTGCAGTAAAATAGGGGGGCAGATAAGAGCAGAATAAACCATTTACATGAAGGGTGACACAAACAGAGGAGTTCTGTTTGCTGCTACACCTTTGTAAAGGCCTGAGAATCCACCTCAGAGAGTAACAGCTGTTTATTGAAGCGATGCACCTCAGACAGTAACAGCTGTTTGTTGAAGCGATGCACCTTAGACACTAACAGCTGTTTATTGAAGCGATGCACCTCAGACAGTAACAGCTGTTTGTCGAAGTGATGCACTATGATCTACAGGCTCAAGTCATCAATGCTGTGAACCTTTATGATGTTGTAAAAGTAAATCTCATCAGAAAAGCTCATAAAAAAAACAACGATGATTTAGGATGCAGTAGGTGATAATAAATAAGCCATCATTCAAAAATGGTATGAAGATAGTCTGACAGCCTAAAGTAATTGTTGAGGCATATTCAGTGAATTCTGTTTGTCAGCCACTACATGAGGCTCTATGCAAGAGCAGTGCCAGTGAACCCCTATAGCCAAAAGACAGTCTGCACCTTGTACCTTTCAGGAAACTAGTCATTGATCAGAGCTGGCATAGCGACAGTATCTTACACCACTTCATAATTCACACTAGTCCGAGCAGTACTGATAATGACATGAAAATCACATTCCTGCCTTTGTGTTTGATTGTTACTGCTGGCGCCCTCCTTGCTATCCAGCAGGTCCTCAATCTTTCCACATCTCTTATGCTCACTGGGTTTTAGCATCACTTCATTATTGAGTAATAATGCAAAGAGAATGCTAAGAGATTCTAACCAATAAAAAAAGCCAGTCCTCTTCTGTTGCATGTGTGCATGCTTGCTGTACACCTGGACAGGGTTTGTATTACAAGGAATGCACTCATAGTCCCTTTAAAAAAAGACTACAAAATAAAACAAGATCACACTGTGCAACCACATAGCACTTTCCAGAATCCTTTCCAACCAGACATTACAAGCCAAGGCTGACTGAAAATGGGTGGCATTCCTGAAGTACCTAGACAATGGTTGCCATGTTGACCCTCATATTTCCATGGAAACCAGGTATGGTGGGGAAAAGAAGATTGCTGTTATGATGGTATCCAGGAAACACACACCTTCCAAAGGGGAAGTGAAACTTTTTGAGGCACCCACATTGGTTTATTTTAACTGGCAAAGGCAGCTGCATGTGGGCCTGTACCTGATAGAAATGCATCTTCACTCTTCCATAGCTAATGTAACACATGTGTTGCAATGTTATTTTCTATTACTCCCTTTTAGTTGGAATCTTCCATTCAAAAAAAGCTCTTTCAAGCACAGATTAGATAACAGGTCCTCTCTCACTGGTGCAGCTATGCTTCTCTTCAAAACAACACAGTTCTGTTTTGAGTATGTCACTTCACTGACAACACCGACCACACACTGAAGAAAAGAAAACTCTCAGTAATTAACTACTTAAGTCCAGTGGGGAGCATGACAGCTGAAATTGAAATGGTAGAAATGACAAACGACTGCTTCTAACAAAGACAGAATAACTAAAACAGTGGTTAGAGAACCATTGGCAAACTCAGATCACAACATGGTCTAATTTGAAGCACTAGTTAAAACCCCAAAAGTAAATGACTAAAGCTAAGGTTTACAATTTGAAAAAGGCAAACTATGAAGGAATGAAACAGAGACTAACAGAAGTAGATTGGAATCAACTAGAGAAAACATCCACAGAGAAAGGATGGCTATTTTTCAAAAATGTAGTACTACAGGCGCAAAACAAATGCGTCCCAAAAGTAGGCAAATCAAAAGGGGAGCTCTTAAAATAAACAAATCCCCTGGGCCGGATGAGATCCTCCCAATAGTACTCAAAGAAATGAAAGAAGTTATTTACAAACCACTAAACAAGATCATGCAACAGTCTCTTGAGACAGGGGTTGTACCGACAGACTGGAGAATTGCAAATGTAATACTGATCCACAAAAATGGAGACAAAACCAAACCAGGTAACTACAGACCAATAAGCCTGACTTCTATTATATGTAAACTTATGGAAACTATAATAAGATCCAAAATGGAAAGGGTACAAGTCCTCATAATAACACAGTGAATCCTCATTTACAATAGAGTCCTCATAATAACACAGTGAAGAGTGGTGTCCAACACCCCCTTATATATCAACACACTATCTAATCCAGCAAACCCAAAAGAAAAGTCCACACCTTAAAACAATCCAATAAAAACCAATACAGTTATAACAAAGCATCTACCACTATACTTGCTTGTGTGCTCTACTCAAAGTCAACACACATTTTTGTATGGGTTAATGTGTAAGGTCTGCTATGAAACACTGACACTTTAGCTCAACACATTACAACCAGCATTTACAGGGTTAACTAAGGTATTCTGTAAAAGAGAGAGACAGAGAGAGAGAGAGAGAGAGAGGGAGGGAGACAGAGTGAGAGTGAGAGAGAGAGGGAGGGAGGAAGGGAGACAGATAGAGAGAGGGATTGAGAGAGAGGGAGAGAGGGAGACAGAGAGAGAGAGCGCAAGAGAGAGAGGGAGGGAGAGAGAGAGACACACGGAGAGAGGCACAGGCACTGACACTGTAAATGTTATAGTCTGGTCAAGGTTACCATTCTTTTTCTTTTGCCTCGTATTTGCTTTCATCAAAACCCAGCAACTTACCTTCACCATTCTTCCTCTTGTGGTTTCTCCAGTGCCAAAAACCACCAACGTGACAATGTGGCTGAGCACCATCAGTGCTGGGAAAGAGTTTCCAGGGGGATTCACTGGCATGAGGACCCGGACAAGAGGAGGAGGAGGGGGGGGCAGGCCGGCTACAGGTGGGACAAGGGTTTTTTTGTGTTTTTTTTTTTTTTGTTAAGCAAAGCAGAATTTGCTTGCTCTCAGCCAGGAGAAAGACACAAGAGCGCGACAGAGAGAAAGAACCCCCCCACACACAGATATTTCCTCACTGGTGACCCTGTTGTTCCCTTCCTCTAGTTTGTATAGTTCCCAGTGTTTTGCTTTTCTTTTCTTTTATTTATTTCTTAGCACCTCAGTCTGCAATGCAAATACAGTGTGTTGCTCAAGTGTTTCAGCTTCACTTTCTCAACAAATCCTTCCTCCCTGCACCAATCAATCAATCACTCAATCAATCAATCTTTATTTTATATAGTGCCTTTCATAGTGGACCACCATCACATTTTTATTACAGCAGGCTGCAGAGTCACTGCTTTCTGTCTCAGTAAATAATATACGAGCCTCTGTTCTATCAACGTGTCTCTGCTTTGGCAGCTGGAGTGTGAGTAAATACCTAGTCTAGCAACTTTACACTTGTCCCTTTCTTTCGTTATATTTCGTCTGTCCTGTTACTTTTACTAGATCCCTTTACTTTCTTTTTTCCATTACACGACTAGCCTTGTCCTAGCTTTGTATATAGTTTTTCTTGGCTAGTTTTTTCTTGTTGTCTTTATTTCTTCAGACTATTTTCCTTCTCTAACTTTCCTTCCCTTTCTCTCTTAACAAATGGCTAAGGTCTAAAAAATGCTTTTGGAAAATCAACAAGCAAATGCTTCCTTTCAATCAGCCTATGTGGTCTAACATGTATTAAGCTCCAGGCTAAATGAAACCAGACGCTGTCTTCCTCCTGCCTGGATATTATAAAAGGTGCCTCACAGTTCCACAGAGGACAACCAGTTCTTCCAGTGATGACTGCGTCGTAAAATAAAGCCTTTAAAAATAGAACCAAATGCGAGGAATCCCCTGTCGGTCAGCCGGACCCTACTGCTCACATCGTCTCACATCTTCGCACCTTAGCACAGCTCCCAGGCAACACTAAAGCTCACTTGCTCACTTCCTAACAGTGACACAACAAAACTTATCTTAGAAGGGAGCTTTTTTCCCCAAATAAACCACAACATTTTTGGGGGGAAGATTTTAGTTCAGTTGTTTTATTAAACAAATACATTGATTACATCCCTCAGAACGTAAAAGAAAGTGATACTGTCTAAAAAGAAATATATGCTAGCATGTTAGGTGTGTGCATTGGACTAATATCTGGTTAGGAATCCAAGTCCTTCCTCCACCCTCTGCATGCAAATAAATAACAGCGAAATGCTATCGCCAAACAGGAAGGGCTGCAGTCACACGCAGTGGTGTTTAAAAATAAAACAAAAAGCACATTCAACATAATTCAAGTTGGCCACGTGTAAAAATGGAAAACATTTGGCTTTGAAATAGACGGCCGACACAGCTAGGGTGTCCTTTCAAACTCTTAAAGTTACACACACGCACACACACACGCGCGCACACACACAATCTGCCTGAGATCTCAACATACCAGGTAGGATCTTCATGGAAGAAGAGAAGAAGAGGAGAGAGGAGCGAGAACGAAGGAGGAATGGAGGGGAAGAGAAGATGCTGTTTGAATTTCTCTGCCTGGAATCTCTCCTTTTTGAAGTTTCGAACAGTCTGTTCCTCCTGCTTGAATATGTCAGTTTATTCCCCTGCGTCTGTACATACGATGAGGGGGGTGGGAGTTTGATAGAAATATCCAATGACTATGCTGTCAGAGTTAGCTGATGATACAAACCTGGCATCTGCACTGACGCGCATTACAACTCATTTGAAAGAAGGGAGTTTATTTAGTAAGGTTACATCAGTCTTTCAGCTAATGCATTGAGGTTGCTTATAATGACTTCCCAAGGGACCATCTAAAAGTGATCTATAGACAGCGGGTCTATACAGACAGATGATTTAACATGTGGATGAGATTCATCGGAGTGGTCATCCATAAACAGATGGTCCTTCTATACTGGTGATCTTTAATGCAGGGCGACTTACAATTATTACAAGATATCACATTATTTTTACATACAATTACCCATTTATACAGTTGGGTTTTTACTGGAGCAATCTAGGTAAAGTACCTTGCTCAAGGGTACAGCAGCAGTGTCCCCCATTGGGGATTGAACCCACGACCCTCTGGTCAAGAGTCCAGAGCCCTAACCACTACTCCACACTGCTTAACATTATAATACATAGATTCAACAGCCAATCAGGAAAGAGCTTGCTTTATCCTTGCACTATAACCTGCAGACCCGCCATACATGGCCAGATGGATAACCAAAGTTAAATCACAAAATGATCATACTTCACATGCATACTTCTATACCACGTTTCCATGAACCCCATAACCCGGGTACGTGCTCCAGTTGCGCCCCACACCTCCTCCATGTTTTTAAATTACTAGAGTTGGCTCCCAGTTCAGACGGGAGCCCCAATTCTGTGGTCTGATTTCACTACTGGGGCTGGCCCGAATTCTAGAGTCGGAATTTGGGCTGGGAGGAAATTACATCACTAAATGTCAATCAAAAATGTTGTAGGGGGCAGGAACATACCGAATAACGGGACATTTTGGCTGGTATTAAATTCGACGGGTTTGCTGCCTTGGGGGATTTTGACGATTTCTGTATTGCCGTTTTTCACTTAGCATGGTCACAAAGAAAAATGCAACACAGCTTTGCATTTATATTTTTAATTCCAAAAAGATTCAAATAAATGTTTACTTAATGAAATCTGTCTGCTTAAACAGTATCTCATTTGCAGCAACTCGTTATAGCAGCATCTACAAGGTCACTGCAGCAACTTGGAGAGCAACAAAGAAGGCCTTCTAATCAGTTAGACAGTGGGTGTCTTTAGTAATATCTAAAACATATCAACAATAACAATCAACCATTTTCCTACAGACTTTCTAGCAAGTCTGGCATAAACAATTTTGGCTGTTACATAAACCCTTGTAAAAGAAAAAAAAAAGAACACGAAAAATGTTTCACATAAAAGGAACAGGTGCGGTTTACACTGCTTCTGGGTTTCTGATTGCATGATCAATTCCTAATTTTTTTAATCCTTTGATGGAAATGTCCGGTCTACTTTTTATGTTTTCAAGCAAATTGGCTTCATCACTGCCATTCTCATATCCACTTTGACATCTGATACATTACTTCCCTCATCCAGAGCTTCTTTCCCTGCTCTGCATACCAGTCTGCCAGAGGTATATGTACTGCGTGAAACAATGCAAAAGAATATCTAGATGGATTTATCTTTTCAATCATTGACAATTTGACTGTAATACCATCTGCAGCGAATGCACATCTTGACCTTTAACTGGCAGGTATTTCCTGCCCAACTCTTGTGATAACTCTGGTAACTTGGAAATCCATGGAAACGCCTCCTTTTTCACCAACTCGAGTTCTGGGAGAATTCAGACCAACTGGAGCGCACTCGAATTGGATTTCCATAGAAATGAGGTACTATACAGCAGATCTTCTGAATATATAATAACCACTCTGCTACAGACCACGTCCCTGTTACTGTGTACCACCAGTCTGCATTGGATAATAAGAATAAAAAGAATATTACAGCAGCCGACTCCCGTATTGCCTTTTATTCTAATAAGTCCACAAAAGACTAAAATAACCCAGCTATGATGAACAATGATCTAAAGGTGATTTTACCAGATTCACTTTTTGCAAACACGCTCTCTCTTACAGTAGCATCTGCCTGAATGACTGCAGTAATGACATTTGGAAGTGATAGTGAACTTATTGCTATCACTGAGCCTTCTATTCTCCTATAGTAAAGCCTTGTGGTTTAGGACTCACGAATCACATCTGAATGCAATTGCAGCCTTTTTAATGGTGAGCCAACTCCAGTTCTGTCGCTACCAAGTAAATGCACACCTACCATACGGAACGCAAACCCACGCACAGCACAGCTGCATTCTGCCTTGCAAGGTCCCCATGGTGATGAGCAAACACAGCGGGAACACAGGAATGCCATCGCTATATTCAAGGGAGGATTTTATTGGGCTGACAATTTTTCAATTAACTTGTTTCCACTGTGGAAAGAGAGTGAAGTTTGTGCAGTGTTCTTTTTCCTGGTGTGCTAAGAAATTCTACTTATATACGTACAAACGTCACCAAATATATATATATATATATATATATATATATATATATATATATATATATATATATATAGTGAAAGAATCGCACCTCTCCGCAGTTCGTTGCCCCTTTAAAACATGACCCAACACACACAGAAATTGATTTTTAAAGCGCGGTTGCACAATTTTTAATAAACAATACAAAAACAAAATAAACAAAACAAACACCTAGCTCTCTTTGAGCAATAAAAAAAGTGTCTGAGCTGTCAAACTCTCTTGCAAAACCCCTACTAGTGTCTGAGCTGTCAAACTCTCTTGCAAAGCCCCTACTAGTGTCTGAGCTGTCAAACTCTCTTGCAAAGCCCCTACTAGTGTCTGAGCTGTC
This sequence comes from Huso huso, assembly GCA_036884735.1. Taxonomy (NCBI): domain Eukaryota; kingdom Metazoa; phylum Chordata; class Actinopteri; order Acipenseriformes; family Acipenseridae; genus Huso; species Huso huso. The sequence goes on along the minus strand of CM072664.1, from coordinate 230,044 downwards.
AAACTCTCTTGCAAAGCCCCTACTCGTGTCTGAGCTGTCAAACTCTCTTGCAAAGCCCCTACTAGTGTCTGAGCTGTCAAACTCTCTTGCAAAGCCCCTACTAGTGTCTGAGCTGTCAAACTCTCTTGCAAAACCCCTACTAGTGTCTGAGCTGTCAAACTCTCTTGCAAAGCCCCTACTAGTGTCTGAGCTGTCAAACTCTCTTGCAAAGCCCCTACTAGTGTCTGAGCTGTCAAACTCTCTTGCAAAACCCCTACTAGTGTCTGAGCTGTCAAACTCTCTTGCAAAACCCCTACCGTGTCTGAGCTGTCAAACCTCTTGCAAAGCCCCCTACTAGTGTCTGAGCTGTCAAACTCTCTTGCAAAGCCCCTACTAGTGTCTGAGCTGTCAAACTCTCTTGCAAAACCCCTACTAGTGTCTGAGCTGTCAAACTCTCTTGCAAAGCCCCTACTAGTGTCTGAGCTGTCAAACTCTCTTGCAAAGCCCCTACTAGTGTCTGAGCTGTCAAACTCTCTTGCAAAAACTCGTGTCTGAGCTGTCAAACTCTCTTGCAAAGCCCCTACTAGTGTCTGAGCTGTCAAACTCTTGCAAAACCCCCTACTAGTGTCTGAGCTGTCAAACTCTCTTGCAAAGCCCCTACTAGTGTCTGAGCTGTCAAACTCTCTTGCAAAGCCCCTACTAGTGTCTGAGCTGTCAAACTCTCTTGCAAAGCCCCTACTAGTGTCTGAGCTGTCAAACTCTCTTGCAAAACCCTACTCGTGTCTGAGCTGTCAAACTCTTGGTGTCTGAGCTGTCAAACTCTCTTGCAAAACCCCTACTAGTGCCTGAGCTGTCAAACTCTCTTGCAAAGCCCCTACTAGTGTCTGAGCTGTTTGCAAAGCCCCTACTAGTGTCTGAGCTGTCAAACTCTCTTGCAAAACCCCTACTAGTGTCTGAGCTGTCAAACTCTCTTGCAAAGCCCCTACTAGTGTCTGAGCTGTCAAACTCTCTTGCAAAACCCCTACTAGTGTCTGAGCTGTCAAACTCTCTTGCAAAACCCCTACTAGTGTCTGAGCTGTCAAACTCTCACAAAGCCCCTACTAGTGTCTGAGCTGTCAAACTCTCTTGCAAACCCCCCTACTAGTGTCTGAGCTGTCAAACTCTCTTGCAAAACCCCCTACTAGTGTCTGAGCTGTCAAACTCTCTTGCAAAAAGCCCCTACTAGTGTCTGAGCTGTCAAACTCTCTTGCAAAGCCCCTACTAGTGTCTCAGCTGTCAAACTCTCTTGCAAAGCCCCTACTAAAGCTGTCAAACTCTCTTGCAAAGCCCCTACTAGTGTCTGAGCTGTCAAACTCTCTTGCAAAGCCCCTACTAGTGTCTGAGCTGTCAAACTCTCTTGCAAAGCCCCTACTAGTGTCTGAGCATTCAAATGCAAAACTAAGCTGTCAAACTCTCTTGCAAAGCCCCTACTAGTGTCTGAGCTGTCAAACTCTTGCAAAGCCCCTACTAGTGTCTGAGCTGTCAAACTCTCTTGCAAAGCCCCTACTAGTGTCTGAGCTGTCAAACTCTCTTGCAAAACCCCTACTAGTGTCTGAGCTGTCAAACTCTCTTGCAAAGCCCCTACTAGTGTCTGAGCTGTCAAACTCTCTTGCAAAACCCCTACTAGTGTCTGAGCTGTTCTCTTGCAAAACCCCTACTAGTGTCTGAGCTGTCAAACTCTCTTGCAAAGCCCCTACTAGTGTCTGAGCTGTCAAACTCTCTTGCAAAGCCCCTACTCGTGTCTGAGCTGTCAAACTCTCTTGCAAAGCCCCTACTAGTGTCTGAGCTGTCAAACTCTCTTGCAAAGCCCCTACTAGTGTCTGAGCTGTCAAACTCTCTTGCAAAGCCCCTACTAGTGTCTGAGCTGTCAAACTCTCTTGCAAAGCCCCTACTAGTATCTGAGCTGTCAAACTCTCTTGCCAAGCCCCTACTAGTGTCTGAGCTGTCAAACTCTCTTGCAAAGCCCCTGCTGTTACCTTTGGCGAGCCCAGTACAACACATAAGTCCCATAAAACAACAAGTGATAAATCCTTTGAAAGACTGCTGAGAGTGCTGTGAACTACAAACCCCCTGCTTTCGGAGTAGCATCCGCTAGTGTCCATTCAGTGAACAACTAATTCATTTATTTGTTTTGTTAAGAAGAGGAAACCGTTTTTCCAGCTCTTTTTCTCAGATGTCGGTGCTTGTGAATTTAGTTCTCCCGAAAGATAAGGTGACAGAGAAGGAATGATAGCAGTGGTTACAATGCTGGCGAGCACAGTGAGAGCTTTGGAAACACACCTCAAACCCAACCTGAACACTCCCTGCCACCCCATCTCCACCCTCTCTCAAGCGATCACAAAAACAGGGATGGGCCCAAACAGTCAGGTGACATAACAGCCCTTTCTGTGGACACACCATAAAAAAATGTTCATTAGTGTTATATATTTTTATATATTTATTGCATTTATATAGCACTTTTTATACAAAAGCATCGCAAAGCACTGCACAGTACAGAGCAGAAAAAAGAACAAACCACAATACATCTGTATAGCATGTCACACATACAACTGCCAGTCAGACCATTTAAATAACAGATTTAAATAACTGTACACACAATACAAAAGCAGCATTTTAAAAGTTACATTAAAACCCACTAAGAAAGCTATTTTATAAAAGTGCATTTTTAGTCTTGACTTGAAAACTGTAATGGTCCCAGCTTCCCTGACAAACAAAGGCAGAGCATTCCATAATTTAGGACAAGAAAAAGCCCTACCTCCCGTGTTGCTTTTGTTGATCCTAGGAATAACCAGCAGCCCCGCACCCTGTGATCTCAGAGTGCAGAAGATACCGGGTCAGTAACTCCAGCAAATAACTAGGTGCTAATCCATACAGGGGCTTGTAAGTTACAAGTAAAATCTTAAAATCAATTTTATGCTGCGCAGGGAGCCAGTGTAAAGAGGCCAAAACATGGGTAATATGTTCACTTTTTCTGGTTTTAGTCAGAATTCTAGGGGCGGTATTCTGAACAAGCTGCAAGCGGGATACCACACGTTTTGGGACACCAGAAAAAGTGCATTACAATAATCAATTCTAGATGAAACACAGGCATGCATTAGTCTCTGTCTGATTGAAATAATCTAAGTTTGGCTATATTTCCAACATATGAGTCTCAAATGAGATGATCAAAGAACTCAAACCTTAATTTCTAGTTTAAGTTTTGCTGGACTGCAAGGGGCAAGCTTGTAATTCTCTCTTTTAATGGCACACTGTCTCTAGCATGCCTGTTTTATCTGATTTCAACATTAGAAAATGTGACATCCAATGCTTGATGTCTCATGCCTGGTAACACCCAGGCAGAATTTCTTGGCTTTAGGGACAAATATAGCTGGGTATCATCAGCATAGCAATGCCTGGTTGATAATGTTCTTCATATATAATGAAAACAGCAACAGGACATATTCTCTGGACTTAAAACTATATGAACTTGCATGTTTCTTCTCAAAACATAATGCACAATGAAGGCATTAGCCCAAATGTCTGGTTGACATCATTTCTCTTAATTCCAACACTGAGTCCCTAACTCTCTCATGCCTGGTTGCATTTCTTCTCTCTAATGCACACTGTCTCTCTCATGCCTGGTTGCATTTCTTCTCTCTAATGCACACTGTCTCTCTCATGCCTGGTTGCATTTCTTCTCTCTAATGCACACTGTCTCTCTCATGCCTGGTTGCATTTCTTCTCTCTAATGCACACTGTCTCTCTCATGCCTGGTTGCATTTCTTCTCTCTAATGCACACTGTCTCTCTCATGCCTGGTTGCATTTCTTCTCTCTAATGCGCACTGTCTCTCTGATGCCTGGTTGCATTTCTTCTCTCTAATGCACACTGTCTCTCTGATGCCTGGTTGCATTTCTTCTCTCTAATGCACACTGTCTCTCTCATGCCTGGTTGCATTTCTTCTCTCTAATGCACACTGTCTCTCTGATGCCTGGTTGCATTTCTTCTCTCTAATGCGCACTGTCTCTCTCATGCCTGGTTGCATTTCTTCTCTCTAATGCGCACTGTCTCTCTGATGCCTGGTTGCATTTTCTTCTCTCTAATGCACACTGTCTCTCTGATGCCTGGTTGCATTTCTTCTCTCTAATGCACACTGTCTCTCTCATGCCTGGTTGCATTTCTTCTCTCTAATGCACACTGTCTCTCTGATGCCTGGTTGCATTTCTTCTCTCTAATGCACACTGTCTCTCTGATGCCTGGTTGCATTTCTTCTCTCTAATGCACACTGTCTCTCTGATGCTTGGTTGCATTTCTTCTCTCTAATGCACACTACCACACACTACCCCATGCAGCATTTCTGATACTCTGTGGTAAGTATTTCTTCCTGCCAGAGTTCTACAGTTCTGTGTTGCTTGTTGTGGAATTCCTTTCAGTCTGACAGCTCGCGCTGGGGTTCCGCTCTGCTGCTGGTTTTAATGAGTGCGGGTTTCCCAGAATAACCGGCCGGTTAATATGGAAAATACCAACTGGATGAGCCCACTGAAAAAACTGCTCTCCAGTTATTATAAAGAAATAATACACACATCATTTCTAATAAATAATCTGATTATTTATTTTTTTCTATTTATTTTTGTTTTTCTATATTTATTTATATTAGTAATCCCCCCTTGCTTTTCATCTCCGGACTCTGCTATTTAACTATGTCAAAGTTACTGTGTGGTTACAATGGCATTCAGGCTTTTTCATGTATGTGGGTATCCCCTGTGGAGTTTAAAACAACAGCCTTGTAGTCTTTAAAAAGCCAGCAGAGGAGCACAAACAAAATGTCAGTCGCTCAATTAATCAGAGCTGCCTGATGTGGTGTTAAAAGCCTCATAAAAGTCTGAGTGCAATCTGCAGATGTAATTGGGAATGATGAGACGAGATACATTCAAGCAAAGGAAAAGCTTGGCTCACTGTTGACATGCTTGAAAAAACAGATCTCTGGATCTACCCCTCCTCCTGATCTACCACTCCTCCTGATAATACCCTCATCATTTTTCTCCTGATCTAAATAATGATCTACCCCTCATCTTATTTATTTTTTTCTATTTATCTTTTGTTTACCCTCCTCTTGATGATTTATGGTCTATATTCCTATCTACCCCCTTGATCTACCCCTCCTTTTCATCTCCTGATCTACCCCTCCTCCTGATCTACCCCCTCCTTCTCTGATCTGGTTTAAAAGCCTCATAAAGTCTGAGTGCAATCTGCAGATGTACTGAATGATGGATACATTCAAGCAAATGGCATTGACATGCTTGGATCTCTGGAGATCATTGATTTACCCCTCATCTTGATTTCCTTCCTGATCTACCCCTCCTCTTGATCTACCCCTCCTCCTGATCTACCCCTCCTCCTGATCTACCCCTCATCTTGATTTACCCTTCCTCCTGATCTACCCCTCCTCTTGATCTACCCCTCCTCCTGATCTACCCCTCCTCTTGATCTACCCCCCTCCTGATCTAACCCCTCCTGGTCTACCCTCCTGATCTGATCTACCCCTCCTCCTGATCTACCCCTCCTCCTGATCTACCCCTCCTGATCTACCCCTCCTTCTGATCTACCCCCTCTTGATCTTGATCTACCCCTCCTCTTGATCTACCCCTCCTCCTGATCTACCCCTCCTCTTGATCTACCCTCCCTTGATACCCCTCCTGATACCCCTACCCTCTTGATCTACCCCTCCTCCTGATCTACCCCTCCTCCTGATCTACCCCTCCTGATCTACCCCTCCTCCTGATCTACCCCTCCTGATCTACCCCTCATCTTGATCTCCCCCTCCTCCTGATCTACCCCTCCTGATCTACCCCTTCTCCTGATCTACCCTCCTTGATCTTGATCCTGACCTGATCTACCCTCCTCATGATCTACCCCTCCTCCTGATCTACCCCTCCTGATCTACCCTTCCTCCTGATCTACCCCTCCTCTTGATCTACCCCTCCTCTTGCTCTGCACTGGACTCGCCTGACCTCAGCACCTCGTCACTGGATCCTCATCTGATGCGCTATCCTTGCACTATTGCACTGCTAATATGTCATTGTTAGGGATGTGATTTTGTCACGGCAAAAATATGTACAAATCACAGCACAGTCACAGCTAAAAATAGACAATTTCACAGAAAGATTTGAACTTAAATATATTTGTTCATGTAATACACTCTAATATTTAATTATTCGTGCAAAGTAAACATGTACTTAATGTATTTTCTTTTAACACTCGCTTCTAGTCAAAAGTAAACATAAATCATTTTTTAACAGTACTTTTTAAACAACCATAACAGGAATATGTACGTTAAAAGATTAGAAGAATCATTCTGCATTCACACTGTTGACAGGTTAAGCACCGCAGGGGAACGACTGCAGGAGCTGCAAATCAGGGTCATGCTTCTGCACAACTGGAAACCGCCCTCCCTTTAGGCTTTGTATTATCAAGTGTCTGCAGAGGTATATTTTCTGCATGAAAGGCTCCGGTTCATTTGAAGTTTGTTTCTCATTAAGCCGCTCCTTCTGCTGTCATGAAATTGTTTGGGGTATTGCTCTGCTAGTTGCTTAGAGCTTCATTTCGTCTCTTTTTTACAGTTCTGTGTAAGTATTCTTCTTTATCTGACGTTTGCTAACTGCTTTAACTTTGCACTGAAACCAATTCAAAAAAGACGCGAACGGCTCCTTTCCTGTTTTCACACCGAGTGGAAACAAATGTCAAAATACATGGGTTCCCTTACCGCCGTGACAAAATCACATCCCTAGTCATGGTAGATATAACTTGTTGCATCCTAGTTCACATTGTATTCTAGAAGTATTATTGCACTTACTGTAAACTATACTGTAATTAAATATTAATCTTGTATTGTAACCCTCTACTGCCCTGTAACACCTGATCCCTTGGTCTCTCCATATTGTATGAAGAGTTTATTAACAAGGGTTTTGAGGCCCAATGAAAGTACTAATGAAAAAACAGAGAGAAGACCAGAAGAACGGGTTGGTTGCCAGCTGTGCCAAGGGCTTACTTTCTCTGCTGGAACCACCAGATGAATTACTGTTAATTATTATTATTATTATTATTATTATTATTATTATTATTATTATTTGTTTATTTAGCAGACACCTTTATCCAAGGCAGCTTACAGAAACTTACTACAAGATTGGACTGTGAAGGGCTGCATTTCAGTGGGCTGCATTGGATCCTGTGAGTTGTGCAAATCAGGGTTACCACAATGGATGGATTCTGTGGGTTATAATTACACTGAAATCTAAATGCACTCTGATTTGGATGCCAGGCTATTAACTGAATTATTCTAAGACCTCCTTCAGAAGCTGCATCCCATCTTCAGTTCCCATTACTGAGAATTGAAAGAGAGTGGGAGACTGTCCTCTTATTTATAATGTGGGACACCTGACCAGTGTGTGGTATGTGGGTATAATTATCTTGTGATTGTGATAATAATGAACTTTCTTTCTTTCTTTCTTTCTTTCTCCCTCACACTTATTTCACACTCTTTAAAAAGAGTGTGAAATAATGCTGGCTCAGTTCAATGGCTCTGCTTTCACTCTGCCCTGCAGCTTCCATTAATAACACATCTCTCATGAATCTACACACCTTTCTCATTTAACACATCTCTGATGAATCTACACACCTTTCTCATTTAACACATCTCTGATGAATCTACACACCTTTCTCATTTAACACATCTCTGATGAATCTACATACCTTTCTCATTTGGTTTGGTTGTATCTTTCTCAGTTTTGATAGTAGCATCCAAAGCCTCTCACACTTCAGATGCATTCTTACTAACTCAGAGCAGAACCTTTTCACAAGGTTAACACCCAGTGCATCATACTAAACCACCAGTGCGTTTAAAAGCTTGTTTTAAAAGAACAAACACCAGAAATAATAATAATAATAATAATAATAATAATAATAATAATAATAGACAGACATGTATTGGTATATTTTTTAGTTTTTTTACTGTTGCTTCTTTATTTTCTAAGAAGTTTTCTAAACTAATTGTATAGTCCTACTGTTTGTACCAGTTTAGTGTTTGTATAAACATGCATATACTACACAGTGTGTTTGATAACACTGTGTTTTTCTTTTTAAACAAACTACCTTTTGTAATAGAGGACCGTCACAAAAATGACATACATTCAAATATTTAGTAGTTTTGATGTGTATATAAAAAGTAAATCCATGCATCACTTGCAATATTACCGCAGCGTAAATGTTGTATGCGTACTCTGACACAGACAAGCCTATTACAGCGGGGGTTACAACAAAGTCATGTAAAATATTAACATTTGCATGCCCATTTAGTAAGGTCAGTGCTATAGTTAGTGCTGCACGAACCGCCACAAGTAAAGCAGTACAGCAGCAATTCCTCTGCAGTGTCCGTCTATATATCTCAAAAACAACAGATTCACAGTAAAAACGATGACCAACATTATAGCGTTTATTAAAACGCAGGTTCCACATGACATTTCGACACAGGCTAGCGGTGTTTTTTTTTTACTGCTGTGTTATTCCACCAACTCGTGCACCAACAAATTTCCAAGAAAGAATCAATCAAAGACCCTCTGGATGAAAAACGAAACTAACAGGAGGACCGTCTTCAAACAGTTAACATTCGAGACAGATTACTGTGAATATCCTACCTTGACCCTGCTGAATCAAATCTTCCATGAACGATCTACCATCGTCATGATCCATCTCTTGTGATACTTCAGCTATACGAAAAAAATAAGAAAAAGAAAAGGCAATAGTGCCAAAGAAAAGAAAAATACGCGCTACAATATATACGTCTCTCTGTACAGTTCCTCAAACACAAGTCATGTTTTTTTTTTCCTTTGCGTACGAAATGTGTGTGTGTGCGTGTACAGGGCAGGGGGGTAGGGACCAGGTTACAACTTGCTCACCTACATATACGTCAAATCAGACCCTACCCTGGACTGGCTGAGCAACAACAGAAAATGGATATTGTGTGTAACTGATTGGAGCCAAGCTTCCAGCCAGACGCTACCCGGCACGATAGAACCAAGTGTGGGTGTGTGAGTAGCGGGGATTAAGAACTCGAGTGCACTCCCTTCACTCTGACAAACGCTTTTCCTTGAACACAGTTAATTAGAGGAAAGAAACAACGTTTGCCAATCACGCACGGTTTCCTGAAAACATTCCTATGTCGTAAAATGAGAAACAAGACTGCTTTTAAAAACGCAACGACTAAGTTTCATAAGAAAGCCGAGTATTTTCCGCTACAAAGCTCCAATCACTGCAGCGCATCGGTGCTATTTAAAAAAAAAAAGAGGAGGTCACGGTTTTTCCATTGGAAACAATCTGGTCGTTATGCACGAGCCATGCCATTTCAAGTACAGTAAAGTACCTCTTTTTTAACCTTGCTGAAATAGGCTAATAAGAAGCAGAAATTAGATCCATTCTTTAGTCTGTCACATAGAGTTAAAATAGGGACCTTGGTATTTCAGAAGGATTGTGTTGTTTTGTTATAAGTGTGTCTAGTACAGTACTAGTATAATTTACTTGGAACTGTCACATGCTGTGTCGGGCCTATTGCAATACGTGCCTGCTCCCACGCTATGGCCTTGTGCTACATACCTTGGAGATCAACGCAAAGGGTTACGTGAGACCAGGGGACAGTTGGTCTACTAAAATACATCTTTATTGGGCAAGTACCATTTCAGTATCCACGGCTACCACTTACTTTGACACATGTCTGCCTTTAAATTGTACAGTTAAGGACTACATTACTGTTGATTAAAATGCACTATACCACAGCATTGAGGGGTGGGGGGACAAAAAAAAAAAACCCTGGGATATGTTGTATGTTTGTCAGTATTTGTTCTTGTATCAATAACCACTGTAGGACCAAGAGCTGCAAGCCTATGTAAGATATAGGTCCTTTGTAGTGCCAGCAATGGCCAGAAAATGGCAAATAGGCGGCAGGCCGATAAGCCAATTTGAATGAAAAATATTAATTATTGGACCCACGTCAAGCTGCAAGAGAACACTATAGTAAAGTCAATCACATTTTAATAGCAATTTATATATATATATATATATATATATATATATATATATATATATATATATATATATATATATATATATATATATAGCTAACAAACCAACTCCTGTATGACTCTCCTTTTTTTCCACCGACTGGCACATACACAAGGAATGTTATATAATATTTATTTACAATATTTACACAAATTATCACTTTCTCTGGGTTGGGTCAAAAGCCCTGTACGGGTCACTAACTAGCTAAACTTCTTCGTTTTCCCTCACTAACTGATTCAGAAGTACAAAGTCCAGCAGGCCGAGGCCTTTGCAAGTCCTTTCCCTGTGGAGTATTTTGCTACACAGGTAAGCTATGGACCCGGTGCCCTCTGCTGGAGTCTCTCGGCCACAGGCAAGATTTCACTTTGCCTCCCTCTGCTGGAGTCTGGCTGCAACACAGGTAAGAAGAAGGAACCCCCTCTGCGGAATGTCTCTGTAACACAGGTCAGACAACAGACTCCCTCCGCTGGAGCCTTGTCTGGCAGGTAGGAAACACAAAGACACCCTCTGCTGGAATGCCTCTGTAACACAGGTCAGGGGTAACGCTGACTCCTCTGCTGGAACTGGCTGAAACACAGACAAGAAACAGAGATTCTCCCCCCTGTTGGAGTATCCTTGAACACAGGTGAGAGGTAAGAACAACGTGGACACCCACAGCTGGAGCGCTGCAAGACTGGTAATAATCCACAAGAATGCAAATGGAATTGTATCCTGGTTGGGGGGTGAACCCCTGCAACCAATGTCCCAGTGCTTCACAGAAACACGGGGTGTCCCAGAGTTCAAACACAATATCCTTGTTTGTTTACACCACCTGTGGAAACTGCAGTTCCTGTCTGTACAATAAAAAGCCACGTCCCAAAACTCCAGACCGTTGCCTCCGTTCTTATTATTACAGTTCTAATTGTGCTGCTCGTCTTCATGGCTTCCTCTGAGTCCCGAGACAAACACACACCCATATACAACCGGCAGTTGTGACGGTCCCTCCCCAACCGTCCACGGAAACTATGGAATTGTTTTTAAATTCGCTTGTAGACAGCGTCTCTTGTCCGGTATTTCATAAAAATAAATTAAACTTTAACAAAACAAAAGACTACCTCACAAAGAGGATAAAGCGGGACCACAGTAAAAAAAAAATACAGCTTTACTCAAAACGAAACCAAGCGTTCACTTTACCTTCCAATAACTGGAAGCACTTTCAATTCTCTGAGCCCTGTTCAGCAGTACAGGGAGCGGTGCTCCCTCCCGATCACCCCCCTGCTGTACCGCTCTGCTTCTTTTTATACCCAGAAACCCCGCCTTCCTTATTAAAGCTAAGGTTCCTGGGTTGTATGGCTTTTCAAATGGCGTCGCCATTTCTTGCTGCGACGCAGCTCTTTCTACATATCCTCTTCCCCAGCTCTAACCTATAAGGTTGAGCGACCTAACTAACCCCATGTACTCTTGATAGCCCGTCTGCATTGGTGTGGTGGACCCCCGTCTGTGTTCAATTTTGAACTTGTACGGCTGTAAAGCTAAAAACCAGCGAAGTTACCCGAAAGCATTCTTCTCTTTGTTTTCTTTCATAAACTTTAGGGGTGCGTGATCTGTAACTAGGTAAACTCCTGCCTAATAGATAATATTTTAAAGCTTCCACTGCCCACTTCACTGCCAAACATTCCTTCTCCACCACGGCATACTTTCCGGGCAGCAGCTTTCGCTAAGATATCCTATGGGATGTTCGTCCCCACCAACGACCTGTGACAACACTGCCCCTAAGCCTACCCGGATGCATCATCCGTTTGTAATACAAAGGGCTGGTAAAAAAATGGGGTACTTTTAACACTGGACTGTTACACAGTATTTCCTTAACAGCCCTAAAGGCTTTATCTGTCTCGGAAGGCCGGGGTGCAGCTGGTGGACTCCTGCACAGCTGAGCAACACGCCAATAGGACCAGGGGCAGCTGCAAGTCCCAGTCGAGCTGGTGCGTGGCGATCGTGATGGCCAACTGGGTTGCCAAGGTCCGGTTAAACTGCTCCACCAGCCCATTGCTTTGGGGGTGGAGCGGGATGGTCCTGGTCTTGCGGACCCCCAGCCGGCTGCACAACTCCGCCATGACTCGGGACTCAAAATTCCGGCCCTTGTCAGAGTGGAGCTCCAGGGGAACCTCAAACCGGCTGACAAAGCCCTCCAGCAGTGCATCCACCACCCTCCCGCATGGCCAAGCGGGACCACTGTGCCCAGAGTCCCTTCACAACCGGAGACAGCCAGGCAATGGCTTCCCAGGATGGATGCTGCTGCTGCTCCACCCACTCCAGGACAGGGAGGAGGTCGGGGTCCAGCTCCTACAGCTGTCGCCACTCTGCTGCTTCGGTGGTGGTCAACTGCCTGCACGCAACCAGCGGGGTGGTGCCACCGGGTCCGGGTGGCTGCTCCGAGGGTTCCAGATCCCCTCCATGCTGCTCCGCTCGCAGCTCCTGCTCCAGGTCCTCCTTCCTCTGGCAGTGGTCACAGCCTTACTCCGCACACCGCCACCGGGACAGCGCAACCACGCTGGTGTGGCGGATCCCTGCTCGGTGTTGCACGGTGAAATTAAAGGGCTGTAGCTGCTTGATCCACCGAGTAACCTGGCCCTCCAGCTCCCGGAAGGTCAGTAACCACTGAAGGGCTGCGTGGTCGGTGCGAATGGTGAAAGGGAGGCCGCACAGGTAGTGGCGGAACTGGTTGCACCCCTGTCACCATGGCCAGCAGCTCCCGACGAGTGACGCAGTACCGTGTCTCTGGTTTACTTAGGCCCCGACTGTAGTAGGCCAGCACCCGCTCCCCCTCCGGTCCCTGTTGGGAGAGGACCGCCCCAATCGCCAGGTTGCTTGCGTCAGTGTCCAGCAAGAATGGCAACCCGGGATCGGGTGGGGAAAGCACCGGGGTGCAAGTCAAGGTCTCCTTTAACCCAGTCGGGGCCCCACAGAAACACCTCGCCATTCCTCAGGAGACGGTTCAGGGGGCTGCCTTGTCTGCAAAAGTTGTCCCCATCGAATCGATGGTATATGTGAGGCCAAACCCCAGAAACGCCCTTACCTGTCGCTGGTTGGCAGGAGTGGGCCATTCCCACAAGGCACTGGTCTTGTCGGGTTCCGTGCGGATGCCTTGACCCCCAACCCGGTGTCCGAGGAAGGAACACTTATCCGAGTTGACCTTCAGTCCCACTGCCTCCAGGCATTGCTGCACCTGTTGGAGGGGTGCGAGGGCTTCTTCGAAGCTGGGGCTATGTACCAGCAGGTCGTCCAGGTAGACCAGGCAGCTCCATCTGGGGATACCGACTAGGGCTCGCTCCATCAACCGCTCAAACATGGCTGGAGCATTGCAGAGCCCAAACGGCATCACCCGGAACTGCCACAGGCCCTGCCCAGTCAAAAAAGGCTGTCTTGGGCCAGGCTTCAGGGGCAAGAGCTACCTACCAGTAGCCACTTCTTAAGTCCAGAGACGAGAACCATGATGACCCGGCCACCAGGTCCAGGGATTCATCTATGCGGGGAAGAGGGTACGAATCCTTCCAAGTCACCCCGTTCAACCGGTGGTAGTCAACGCAGAACCTCCACTCTCCGTTCTTTTTAGGCACCATGACTACCGGGGCCGTCCAGGGGCTCTCAGAAGACTCCACTAGTCCCGCCTCCAGCATTCCTTGCAAGATTTTATCCGCCTCAGGCTGGTGAGCCAGCTGCACCCGGCGGGGTCGCATCTTTATCGTCACTGCATCCCCCGTGTCGATCATGTGCTGACAAGGTGGGTTCAGCCGGCCTCCTCAGCCTTCGTGGCAAAACTGTGGCGGTACCTCAGCAACAGCTCCCGCAGTTGGCTCTGTTGCACTGGGCAAATTCCCTCGCAATTCTGTCACCAGACTGCGGTTTCCTCTTCCTCCGGTTGGGGGACACGGGTGTGGTCCAGCTGGCTTTGCTTGGCTGCAGGATGACGCACAGACGGTGGCCCGTGTTTCTGAGGAACCTTCGGAGACAGTGGTGGTGTTTCTAAACCGGCCAGGGTAATGAACAGCTCGCCGGGGATTCGCAGCACCCCCTCCCAGAGGTTGAGTTGACCGCCAATGCGACGGAGGAAATCCAGCCCAAGAATGCATGCATCCTGGACTGGGGCAATCCACACCGCGTGCTTTAGCACTTGACCCCCGATGTGGATGGTCATTGTCCCTTTTCCTCCCATCGGCGACAGCTCCCCCGTCATTGTCCTTAACTGGACAGTCGTTGCTTCCAGTGAACGATGTCCCCATCGAATACTTGTATATGTGCAGTGGAAGAAATCTAAAGAACTCATAAAAAGATAAAAGTTGATGTGCGAAGTACAGTACAGTAAATGCATTAGTGTGCAGGCTGGGTAAAGGAATGGGTTACTCACCCAGTAGGTGGCACCACTGAATTCCCTAAGCAGATCAGTGACAAGAAAACAGATTGGATTTGTGCTGCCCTGCTCTTTAGTAACACACATGATGTGTGACCCTGTATGTTCCCCTGTGCCTCCTCAAAAAGCAGCTGCAATAAAAACATAAATCAAAGAACTAGTGATCTTTCCCACTTTTTACAGATCTTTTTCTTACTTCTTATTGACTAACTGCTTCTTTATTACTATACTGAATATCTGTGGGTTTCAGTGTGTGTTTGATTTTAAACTGGGTTAATCAGCTGTAGACTTAGAACCTATAAACAGCAGATTCCTGTCATTGTGATTGCATGATCTACAACAATACTAGCTAGCCTGCTGCACAGCACAGGAGGGGATTATCAGTAGTATGCTGAGCAGAATAAATTACATATAATCATTCCTAACTGCTTTTACTAGTACTGCACTGGACCTCTAGATTATATTACTCAGTAACTGCTTTTACTCATGTATTGATGAAGAACAGTGCATACATCTTATCTTCAAAGAGTAGTTAAGAGTGGCTATTTCATGAACGAAATATCCTTGGTAAGCAAAGTAGCCGCTGGTAACTGCCATTGCCAAAAGTAAACGAGGTAATGTAAAGCACTTGACTTCTGTTTTGATGTAATTATGAACTCAAACTAGTATCGCAGGGCTGTCCTTTTCATGGCTGATACCATACGCTGCCTTGCCAATGAACCTACTAAGATCTGATTCACTTTAGCCAACTAAAATTCTAAACTATTATTGGTTAAACTAACATTTCTGTGGCCACTGAAGTAATTCACATGTTCTGGGTTTTACTGTCTGAGGAAAGCAAGTGACCTCAGGCTTGACTGTAACTGATAAGAACATGACTCTCACTAGCAGACAAGACTTGAACAGCAACAGGACTCTCACTAGCAGACAAGACTTGAACAGCATTCATTACAAATACTGCTAACATTAACAATTAAAATGCATTTTTTAAGAAGAAGACAGCAACTACTACTGTGATTATGACTACGGCTACTATTACAAATAATAGCAATACATCTGTGCATATGGCCTACTCAATAACATTAAAAAAGTCACACTGAGGCTGGAGTCCTGGTGTAGCTGAATGCACTCACTGGATAATGAAATAATTACAAGCCCCAGGTGGGGTGTTATTACAAGGAGAGTGACTCACGGGGCCCATGTGCTTCCATGAAGAACCAGCTGTCTGCTTTATTTATTGAATTTATCTCCAAGAGAGGCAAAACATAATGGTACCAAACAGTGGCCAACAGTACATTATACTACAGCCACTCTAGGAAGATGGCTTTTGTATTTATTTATTATAAAGCATTCCCACTGTGGTTTCATTGTTTGGTTTGAGAGAGGTTTTTAGGTCAGATAATTTGCATTGCAAACAGGTGTATGTGCATTATTTGTGTTTTAACTGAAGGGCGGGATATTCTGTTAAAACCACCTGCATCAATACACACAAAAAAGAATGCATATAAAACACACACAGCTTACACAAAAACACGTTTAGGCCACAATTCTAGTTAGAGGGGCCCCAATGAAACCCAACAGTATATACGTGTCCCTAATCATCATGGCTAAGCACAGGGCACCTAGGGTTCCAGTCTTATATACACACCCCTAATCATCATGGCTAAGCACAGGGCACCTAGGGTTCCAGTCTTATATACGTGACCCTAATGATCATGGCTAAGCACAGGGCACCTAGGGTTCCAGTCTTATATACGCGTCCCTAATGATCATGGCTAAGCACAGGGCACCTAGGGTTCCAGTCTTATATACACACCCCTAATGATCATGGCTAAGCACAGGGCACCTAGGGTTCCAGTCTTATATACACACCCCTAATGATCATGGCTAAGCACAGGGCACCTAGGGTTCCAGTCTTATATACACACCCCTAATGATCATGGCTAAGCACAGGGCACCTAGGGTTCCAGTCTTATATACACACCCCTAATGATCATGGCTAAGCACAGGGCACCTAGGGTTCCAGTCTTATATACACACCCCTAATGATCATGGCTAAGTCCCTAATGACAGGGTTCCAGGGCACCTAGGGTTCCAGTCTTATATACACACCCCTAATGATCATGGCTAACCTAGGGTTCCAGTCTTATATCCCAGCACAGGGCACCTAGGGTTCCAGTCTTATATACACATCCCTAATGATCATGGCTAAGCACAGGGCACCTAGGGTTCCAGTCATATATACACATCCCTAATCATCATGGCTAAGCACAGGGCACCTAGGGTTCCAGTCTTATATCAGCCACATTGTGTATTACCCCAGCAGGCCTCACTCAACACTACCTAGTTGTGAAACTGTCTAGGACTGGTTTATACATTTAGAAACATGCTGTTGTACTTCTGACATACACTCCTTTATAACTTAAACACAGTCCATGACATTGAGTCTCTACACAAAAACAGTACATTGTACAGCTCTAGCCAAACGCTTTGCATCTATAGAATTAAATCATTTAGCTTAAAGTCAAATGAAAACTGTTGAATAATGTTAACATATTCAATTGCATACTGCTTTGTAGTTTTCCATATACTTAATGAAAAACTGACAAAAATTGAAAAATGGGACATTTGAAATATAACATGAAATACTGTACTACTATTATGGCTTCCAGTAGACTTTTGCAATATCTTTTTGTAGTTTCTTTGATTACATGATGTTAAATAAAAAGATCTAAAATGATGTTCATGTATATCTATATATATATATAGATATATATCTATATACATATATATATATATATATATATATATATATATATATATATATATATATATATATATATATATATATGAACATCATTTCAATCTTTTTGCAATACAAGTAAAAACAACTGTTTTTTTAATTCTTTTTTTATACAGTATTTGACATCAAGAAAAACACTCATCTCCAGACCTGAGATCCCAGTACACTGAATTTGCTTTCTTTATCAGATTCCTGGACTTCCTAGTTCCCAGAGTGGGAGCATTTTCTTCATACTGGGATTCAGTCCTGATCTATCTGTAATACAATGCATTGTCTCTGAAGTTCCTGGTACAGACATTCCTGCAGTGAGTATTCTGGCTCTAAGACCCAGTAGGGAGTTGGCAATAAATGACTTTGCTGGCTGAAGCATCCCACTGACAGTAAGTTTCCTGAATAGATTTTGCTGACTCTCTGATTCCAGTAATGACTGTTCTCTTTTTAATTTGCCAGCTCAAATAGAAAAGCAGCAGCAGCACATCTTCTGGGAACCCAGACTGGATACGTGTTCTCTGGGATGATGCATTGAGTGTAACTCTGTATTACTGTATGTAAAATGAAATGGACGTGTCTTAAACTACACAAAGGAAACAACCTAGAAACATAAGTAAACTTTTAGAAACATCTGTCAAATAAGCCCCCTTTTTAGGCATGTTGAGACTATAAACTCATAGACTAAAATGCTGCCTGGCTAGGAAGTAACATACACACACAAGCACAAACACAAACCTAACAACAGCAAAGATACCACAGCCAGTGAGGAGAAAAACAGCTTTACAAACCTTCCACAGTGATAGGTTCTGGGTTCATATCAGATCCTCCCACTGCAGTGTTCTCTTGTACTTCCTCCATTCCCATCACGTCCTGTTCCTGGTGATGCGAGATGGAGCCCGGGACCTTAGAATCAGCTCCCAGTGATGGTTTAGAGGCAGTCTGTCCAGCTCCCAGTGATGGTTTAGAGGCAGTCTGTCCAGCTCCCAGTGATGGTTTAGAGGCAGTCTGTTCAGCTCCCAGTGATGGTTTAGAGGGGCCTGATGGTTCAGGGGCCTGTTGGGTTTCACTCACTGCTGAGACCTTTTGGACCTGAATCTTTTCCTCACAGGACCACTGATCCTCTGTAGAGCCAGACAGAGCCTCTGAGTTGGGCTTAGGAGTGTACAGTTCAGTGGTCTCCTGGGTTTCAGTCTTTGTAAAGAGCTCTTTGTTCTTCAATATTGTAACATTCTGAATCAGAATGCTCTCCTCCACCACTGTCACATCATTCTGAATCAATATGGAGTCCTGGCCCTCAGCTCCTGAAGATGGCTTTGGGGTGACTGGTTTGGGCTGGCAACCTTTCACTGAGCTCTTCCCACTGTAATCTTTTCCTCTGCTATCTTCACCTCCTTCAGAGGCTCCTGATCCAAGGTAGGGGCTGGGGCCTCAGTGCTTGCTGATTTAGAGGAGCCCAGCTTGGGGAGTGGCTGAAAAGCTTTCACTGAGCTTTTCTGTATTTTAATATTTTCCTCCTCTACCTTCACATCCTTTATAGATGGCTCCTGACCTTCCAACATAGAGGCTGGGCTCTCAGCACCTGCTCCAGAAGATGATTTGGGGGTGGCTGGCCCTGGAGGTGGTGGAGAATGTTTTAAACAACCCTTCTGCACTTTCATCTTTTTCTCAGCTTCCTTCACCTCCTTCTTAAGAGGCTCCTGACGATCCCAGACACCATCTCCCAAGCATGGTTTAGGGGTGTCCCGGGAATATTTCACTGAGCTCTTTTGAACTTTATTCTCTTCTTCTAGCACTTTCACCTCTTTCTTGAGTGTCTCCTGATGATCTGAGACAAGGGCCGGGGCTTTGGCGCTGGCTCTCGAGGGTTGTTTATTGACTTGCAGCTTGGGGGCCTCCTGGGATACACTCACTGCTGAGGCCTTTTTGGTGATTGCTCCTGCAGAACTGTGAACTGTGATCCTTTCCTGTATCACTGTCACCTCCTTACGGTCTCCCTGATTATCCATGAGAGAAACCTGGTCCTCTGCTCCCCATTCTGCTGGTTTAGAGGTGTGGGTCTTGGGGGCCTTCTGTGATCCTGTCCCTGCAGAAACGTTCTTGATTTGAAACGTTTCCTGTACCACCACCACCTTCTCCTTGTGACTACTCTGTCGATCAATGAAGGAGGCTGATCCTTCAGCAGCAGATGCTGGTTTAGAGGTGTGGAGCTCGCGGGGTGGCTGAGAAGCTCTCACTGCAGATACCTGGGTCTTACTCTCCTCTTCCTCCATAGCCACCTTTTTCCTCCGGTACCCCTGTCGATCCATAAGAGAATCCAGACCCTCCGCTTCAGCTCTGCATGACGGTTTTGGAGCATAAGAAGTGGGGCCTTCTATAATCTGGACCCGCGCTGTCCTTCGGGCCACGTTCAGGGTGGAGGCAGGCCGGCGCACCCTCTGCAGAGACGATGGAATGATCTCGGGCGGCAGACGCAGGTAATCCCGCAGGTAGACGATGCCCTCGTTGGTGAGGTACCAGTAGAAGTGCCTCCAGGCGAAGGTCTCGCGCACGTAGCCTCTGGATTTGAGGGAGCCCATCGCTCTGATCACCTGCAGATTGGTGAGCTCCGGGACCTCTGGGTGAAGGCTCTGCGGGTGTTTGTCCTTCTTGGTCACCAGCACCCCATCCCGAAACAGCAGCTCATAAATGGCCCGCAACTTCTCCAATGGCATTAACATTCCAGCCACCATCTTCTTTCAATGTGCGTCCAAAAATGTACGAAGAAAAAAATATATAAATCAAAAAGAATCTGCTTCAAAGGAAAAACAAAAGAAAAAGTAACTTCTCTTCAAAAAACTTCAGTGGCAGTGTCTGCTGCCAGGTCCTTTCTGTTCAGAACTCTCTTCCTGTTTGCTTTTCTCTCTCCTTTTCCTCTGTAAGTCTTTGTAAAAATAAATATTTACAAACTGTAAAAAAAACTAAACTCTTGTCAGCCTTGCTTAGAAGTGAGCAGGCAATGGCTAAGCAAGAATGCTGTGACAGTGAGCTCTCCACCGTGTTCTCACAGCTCCTCCTTCCTTCACTGCAGCCCAGGAAGCAACAGCATGGAAATAAAATGCAGGGGAATGAGTACGAGAGAGAGAGAGAGAGAGAATAAAGAAGTGAGCAATGTGCTTGTGAAGTGCCAGGGCACATGGAATCAGTCCACTCTGTGACTAAAGAGCGCACACACACACACACACACACACCGCACACCCGCTCGCTGTGAGAGAAAGTAAGCTGGTTTTACAGTAAAGAAAAAAAATAAAAGAAACAACTGGACCCGCCCTTCTAGTGCTTTACCCTGCACAGCTTCCAGCAGGCATTTACTCGCCTAGCAACACCAAACCAATCAGGTATTTCTTCCTGACAAACACATTTAGGCTGCTGGAGGGAACGGAATACCACGATCTCTTGTATTAAGAGAGGAGCGGAACAAAATGCACAACTTGCCCTGTCTGTCACCTGTCATGCATTTGTGGATTGCAGGTTTACCTCTGGCACTACAAATCAAAGCAAGCTGTTTTTAAGGCTGTTAAGTCCTATGTACCTCAGTCTGACCCATTTTCACATGCTTCACATATATACAGCAGCATACAGACATTCACTAAACTCTTCAGAGCAATCAAGAGTCACATTTATTATCTGAAACTGGTCACACTTTATTTTAAGGGCTTTTTTTATTTATTAACTGTTAACAAATGGCTAATAAACATGTTAATGTACATTATTTATTTGCTGTTAACTGTTAGTTAACAATATATAATAGGCCAGCTAAAACTGCAAACACCAGAGCCCTATGGAGGATCAATCAAACACCAGAGCCCTATGGATGATCAACCAAACGCCCGAGCCCTATGGAGGATCAATCAAAAACCAGAGCCATATGGAGGATCAATCAAACACCAGAGCCCTATGGATGATCAATACCCAGTCGATCATATGCTTGAAATCGGTTCAAATTGTTACTGTTGTAATGTTTAGCAAATTAAATCAGGTTTTTATTAACCCTAACGCTAACAATTAACAATGTTTGTTAACAGTTAATTATTAGTAAAATTTATTAAACTAATAAAACGGCCCTTAAAATAAAGCGTGACCCTGAAACTTATAATCATGCAAATGCATCGTTTGCTATGACCTGTTTAGCCTGAAAATTGTAAGTACACATTTTAATTGCATTGGTGCTTCCAAACGTGAGGCTACTATGGAACACAAATGTCTCTGTTCCTCTGGAATCTACCGCACTCTCTCCCTCTTCCTCCGCTTCCTCCCTCTTCCTCCAGCTAAGAACCTCGGAGTCACCCTGGACCCCTGCCTCTCTTATTCCCAGCACATCTCCACTCTGGCACACACTTGCCAATTCTTCCTGAGCAACATCCGAAGAATCCGACCCTTCCTCACCAACTATGCCACCCAGCTCCTGGTCCAGGCCTTGGTACTCTCCCGCCTAGACTACTGCAACTCCCTCCTGGCTGGCCTCCCTGCATCCGCCACCCGTCCGCTCCAGCTCATCCAGAACTCCATGCCCGCCTGGTGTTCTCTCTGCCTCACTTCTCCCACGCAACTCCACTACTCCGCTCACTCCACTGGCTCCAGATCACCGCTCGCATCCAGTTCAAGACTCTTGTACTAACCTACAGATGCCTTGACCAGACTGCACCCAGCTACCTCCAGACCCTCATCTCTCCCTACACCCCCACTCGACCTCTCCGCTCCGCCTACACTAGAAGACTGGCTCTACCTCCTCTACGCTCCCCTGCCTCCAGAGCCCGCTCCTTCTCCACCCTCGCTCCGCAGTGGTGGAATGACCTTCCTACAGATGTCAGGACTGCCCAGTCCCTGACCACATTCTAAGCGCCTCCTCAAGACTCACCTCTTCAGACAGCACCTGTAGAACTCCTCTGTTTTTCCCTGGGACACTTATCACCCTTCCTTAAATGCACTTTACTTGCTCTTATCTGCCCCCTATTTTACTGCATTTAATCCTGTACTTCAGAGTACTGTAATCTGCCAAGTGTTTAATCTGTAGTATTTTGTATTTAATCATATCCTGATGTAACTATCACTGACACTGTTATCTGCTATATTATTGAATTGCCCTGGATAAGGGCGTCTGCTAAGAAATAAATAATAATAATAAATATGACACCTTGGACCATGTATGAAGCTGCCTTGCCTGTGAGTACTGTTGGATTAAAAGCAGTGCAAACCTCAGATGGGCTATATGTGAGCTGGGAGGATTATGGCAAGAGAAGCCGCCCTCACTATTAATTGAGAAGTTGAAAGGGCATCTTTCAAGGAAAAGCCCATAAATCAGCTTGAAGGCAGCTGCAAATGGATATGATCTGAAAGCCACCATTGCAACAGCTGTCTGCAGACTTGCTGCAGTGTCTACACTGCCCAGATATCGCTTGAACAGCAAAGCTGGCAAAACTCAAGGGCAAGATGTTGTCACCACACTAGCATCTGCATCACACGATCAGTGTCTGATGAACTACAATGAAAGAAATCCCCAGTGTTATTTGATGGGTGTTCAGGGCAACTCAGCCAGCGTTGCAGTTGCTACCACAGATAATACACAACCTGCCTGAAACACTTTACAAATAAAGTGTGTGAGAAAGTAGGTTCAGTCCTGCACCATGTGCTATGCAATATACATGCTAGGTTTGACTTATCAATTGTCTTCAGTTACAATAAGAACACACAGCAAATATGCAATCAATTCCTTATTGAATAATTACTTATTGAATATAGCTTTGCAAGTTCAGGGATGTGCAAAGATCACAAGATAACAATAACAAGTGCTGCATTCCAGACCTTATACAATCTTTACAATTCACCATTCAATCATAAAATTCAATAACTCTGTCAATAACCTAATGTCATATTGCTTAATATACAGCCACTCTAGAATGATCATCTTATCCCACATAATTCATTACATTTACAGTCGCAGACAAAAGTATTTGGGCAGTTAAAAAAATTAGAAAAACCACGAAGAAAGTGATTTCAATCATTTCTAATTGTTCTATTGAAAGATATAAATTAGAGATGCAGCTTCATAATAAAACAACACATTATTTCATACTTTAACAAAAGTATTTGGGCAATCAACATATTTTGTATGAAATCCATTCGTTGCTAATTATTGACAATTATTGTGATTGAAAACCAGCACCTGGTAATAATTATTGAATAAATAAATACATAATCATAAAGTGCTGAAAAATAAATTGGAAACTTGTGATTCAAAAAAGCAACAAAAATAGTTAAAACTAAAGAGTACAGCAACAATCTTAACATGGCAGTGATACAACTAAACGAAAAAGGAGAAACTACCAGAAAAATAGCAGAAAGACTCGGTTTACCAAAAAGCACTGTGTGGGCTATTATTGACAAACACAGGAGGACAGGAACTACTGCAACTAGCACCAGGTGTGGAAGACCAAGAAAGATTTCTGCAAAATCTGGAAGAAAAATCATTGGAGCAGCCCAGCAAAATCCTCGGATTACTGCAAAGGATTTGACACAAGAATTGAGAGAAGATGGTCAAGAAATTCACGAGTGAACAATTCAGCGTTACCTTAACAAGATGAATGTCCATGGGCCAAAACCAAGATGCAAACCTTTGTTAAAAACAATACATAAAAGAAAGCGATTGGAGTTTTCCATTGAATACTTGAAGAAGCCTGATGATATCTTCAACCAAATAATTTGGTCAGATGAATCCCAAGTATAACTTTTTTCACCAAGAAAGCAACAATATGTTTGGAGGAAGAGAGGAGAAGAATTTAAAGAAAAGTTAATCATGCCCATTGTTTAACATGGTGGAGATTGTGTGATGGGATGGGCTTGTTTTTCTTCCTCAGGCACTGGCGACCTTTGTATTGTAGAAGGATCAATGAATGCTGCAAAATATCACAACATTTTGCACTCTAATTTGTTACCCAGTGCTAGAAGGCTTATTGGACGGAAGTTTGTATTCCAGCAGGATAATGACCCGAAGAATTCTGGAAGATTACAGTTATGGATTGGCCATCTCAGTCCCCAGACTTGAATCCCATTGAGGTGTTGTGGATTGATTTGAAGGCTGCTTTTGCAAAAAGGACACAAAAGTCGTATACAGAACCCAAAGCTGTATGTATTGAAGAATGGGCAAAAATATCTCCAGAAAGACAGGAACTGATTTCAAAATACAAAAAAAGACTGCAAGCTGTAAAGGAAGCAAAGGGTGGGTACACAAAATACTAATGCAAGGGTGCCCAAATACTTTTGTCAAAGTATTACATTATTTTTTGCATGTTATTTTTCATGTTATGCATGTTATGTAATAATCTGATGTTTTATTATAAAGCTGAATCTCTACTTAAATTTATATCATTCAAAAGAACAATTACAAATGATAGAAATCACTTTGTGGTTTTTCTCTTTTTTTTTTAAATGGCCCAATACTTTTGTCTGCAACTGTAAATGGACTTGTGGTCTATTCCCAGCCCCACATTGCTTCCAGCACTGAATACTGATCTGTGATGTGTTATCTTAACCCTCTTATAGAGGCATCCCTGCCCTGATGCTGTCTACATAGGTAGAGTTCCTGCAGCAGCACGTTTCTGTCAATCATGTGCATTTCAACAGTGTTGTGCACAAGCAAACAGGATGCTTTGTGCATGTACTGTACCTACAATAGGTGCCCCAATACAGTATGATGGCATTGAAGCTCTGAAAAGCAACTGGGCTGAGAACCTGCATCCAAAAGGATATTAATGATTTCATTCAAGCCATATCCTGAAATTATTATGACATTAAAGCCTAGTCCATACACATTGTTATAGTTCATCACAAGCCTAACAAACTGTCTTGCAATGGTGTCAGGTATGAACCTGGATCTGAACCACAAAACAAGCACATCCCCTTCTCCAAGAGGAGGAGGGAAGTCACTATACATTATGCTCCAAAACACTCATTGAAATGAAAAGTTCATCACAAATAATTTGCATCAATTTGCCTGCAGCTAGGGCCATTCAAAGAGTAGATTTAATACACTGAGTGTCCAATTATCATCTGTCAGATCTCATCTCTTTAACATGCTTGTATTGTCTCAACATGAAGGCCCTTTGTTTGAAATCGAATTGAATGATTTCTGATAAACAGCTCTAAAAACTGGGACAGGAACCAGCACAAAACACCAACAAAATATCTGAACACAGAGAGGGGGGGTCTGAAACCAACACAATACACCAACAAAATATCTGAACACAGAGAGGGGGGGTTTGGAATTTCTGTCTCCCGAAAACAGTAGTTTGCTTTTTAAAACATGAAACTAACTACTTTTTGTCAGTGGAATCTGCTTTAAACTCTGCAATCTCCAAACATTTCCAAATTTCCCAATCACTGACTGATACTACTATGAAGGAGGGGACTTTGAGTGGGCACCCTCTTCAGCTCAGCTGCAGTGAAGAGTTAACCTTCCTTCAGAATTTCCTGTTCTACAGGACCAAAGCTATTCCAAGATTCTAGCTACAATACATACTGTATGCATTCACACACACTGGGCTCCGTTGTACCCCTGTTTCAGCAGGGACATACACCCTTCTAGGAGCTGAGCATAGCATTTCAATAGGAAGTGTGCCTTCACATTTCTGGAAGAACAGTCCACAGGCTCTGCACAGGCTTTGCACGTTGTTACTAGAGCCTGAAAGACCTTTCGAGAAAGAATAGTCTGCTTGGGTGCAAAACGGAAGTGGACCCCATCAGAAGTGCACCGAAGTGTCAGACTCTCAGGGCTGCTAAAGCTCCAGACTCACTGACATCCCCCCTCTGTCACTGGAGAACCTCGCCAGAACATCTTGAAATAGAGCTGTCACCAGCTGCACTGGAGGGTCGATTACATTCAAAACAGAGTAACATGTAATGCCATTCACTGCAAGGAGTGAATCATCTGGGTTCAGAGAACATAATGCAGAAAAATACTGTATTGCTGCAGGGAATGGAAAAAAAATCTGGCTGGCAATGGAAATTGCTTCATGATTATTTAATGTTTTTTTTTTAAATTAAGTACCATGCATTAGCTGAACAAAGCACCACACAAAGTGCTAAAACTGCCACATTACAGTAAAAAGCTCCAGTTTTATTGCTCCTACAGGGAATCTGTTATCCAGTTTGGAAGAACAAACTACTACACAATGCTCTGCAACAGCAGAGAAGATATTTCAATTCTCCACACTGGTTTCAATGTGTATTTTACTGTGACAAAGTTTTCTTCTCGTGTTCAACCAAAACAACAGTATATAATACACAATGTACTGCAAAAATAAAGTAAGGACGAGAAACAGAACTTCAGAATCTACCAGAACTGGAATGAATTCCTGGAATCTACTGGAACTGGAATGAATTCCTGGAATCTACTGGAACTGGAATGAATTCCTGGAATCTACTGGAACTGGAAAGAATTCCTGGCCTAGGGATTATCCTTATAACATTCATTCCTGAATCATACTGCAAAGGCAGACTGGAATGAATTATTTAAAGCCTTACAATGAGGGGTGAAATTCTGCTGGTATTCACCAGTGCTCCGTACCGGGACTTATTTTGATGCCGGTACTGGGTACCAGGACTTATTTGATCTGATTTTCATTAAACTTGCATGCATTCCATCCACTCTTACATAGTCCACTAGCGTTCCGCTGGAGAGCAGTCTTATCACAGCAACTAAACTCATTTGAATATTCTCTAAATTAACCAATGGATGTCCTATTGAACTTCTTGCAAAATCATGAGAAGTAATTTGTCAGCTTTGGTGCCAATCATTATTAAACCAAATCGGGCAGTTTTATTTTGGCATACATCACAAATCTCGGCCCATTTCGTTTTGTGTCAGCAGCTTGAAAACAGCTGTATTGTAGTGCAGAGAAGCTATCTGTATATGTGAACGAACACTGCTGCAGGTGAATTCAAAGGTAAAAATCCACGTCTGTGTCCCGGCCATAAACAGTGATAGATATTAGAAACACTCATCACAATGTGTTTTGCCCTGCACCGATTTACCACCTTGCTCTAAAATGACAAGTGATGCGTGGGATACATAACACAGAAGTGATGCGTGGGATACATAACACAGAAGTGATGCGTGGGATACATAACACAGAAGTGATGCGTGGGATTGTGGCAATGTGCCCCGCCCCTGTGTGCATATTATTATTATTATTATTATTATTATTATTATTATTTATTTCTTAGCAGACGCCCTTATCCAGGGCGACTTACAATCGCAAGCAAATACAAATACATTCAAGTGTTACAATACAAGTCATACAATAAGAGCAAGAAATACAATAATTTTTTCAAGTGTGACAAACCACAATTCAATAATACAGCAGATAATAGTGAAAGTTACATCAGGATATGATTAAATAGTGATAGTTACATCAGGATATGATTAAGTACAAAATATTATGTGTTGTATGTTGCGTGCGTGTGTTAATGTTGGTGTATAGATTGGTACACGGGATATAAACGGGTCTGTGTTTCACGTGTGAGTTAAAATTGTATAATTATATTTAGGCACGGGATTGCACTATCACTTCACGTGCTGGTTAAATGTAATATGTGAGCACGGGGTTGCACAGAATTAATTCACGTGCTGGGATTCAAGTGAATAATTAATTAGTAATTGAATCCCAGCACAACAGTATATATAGATGCACGTTTCTTTCACTCGGGGTTAGGTGTTCGGTGAGTGGAGAACGGGATTGGAGACGGAGGTAAAGATAATAATAATAATAATAATAATAATAATAATAATAATAATTAAATCTGCTCACCGTGTTTTGTCTGTGTAGTACGTTTTGTTTGTCTATTTATTTTGGCCTCAAGTGCCGTGTCCTGTGTTTTTGTTGTTTCAAACCTTTTATTTTCTGTTCTGTTTATTAAATGCTGAGCGAAAGCATTCGCTCAGCTCCATCAAACCACACCTCTCTGTCTGTTTATTTCCTGCTTCTGGTCTGACGCCACCCACTCCGGCCGTCTTTGTGACAGGGATACATAACACAGAAGTGATGCGTGGGATACATAACACAGAAGTGATGCGTGGGATACATAACACAGAAGTGATGCGTGGGATACATAACACAGAAGTGGTGCATGGGATACATAACACAGGGTCACCAAAGTGCTGCTTCGGATTTGGCATGTGAGTCAGAATCGGGGGATACAGATGCAGGTAATGCACATCACTCGAAAATGTTTCACACTCTCCAGACACTGGTCAAACTTGCAGACTTGCTTATTTTTTTACACAGAGAATTGTTGTTGAAGCTGACACCCTGGGATCCTTCAAGAAACTGCTTGATGAGATTCTGGGATTAATAAGATACTAACAACCAAACAAGCAAGATGGGCTGAATGGCCTCCTCTCTTTTGTAAACTTTCTTATGTTCTTATATAGTAAAAACATTCATTCCCCCTAATTCCTAACTACTGCTTGCAAAAAATCTGTTTCTAATCCAACGTTAAGCAATTATCGTCTTGGATTACACATCTAAAGGCCCTTGCAAAAGAAGTTGGGATCACTGTGCCCCTCACTGTAAACTACACTGAGAACGAGATGCAAGGCAAGGTATTTCGTTTTAGCAGGGTAGAAACATGGCAGAGAACTAGGTCAAGTACAGTTTCTCAGAAAGGACTGCCTTTTCAAGCTCTGAGTTTGAGCAGTCAATGCCTGAATAAACACATCCCTTATACAGTATGAGAAACTGACTGACAATAGTAGGGATTCAAGGAAATGCATGCACATGGATTAGGGAGTGGTTAACATGTAGAAAACAGAAAGTACTGATTAGAGGAGAAACCTCAAAATGGAGCGAGGTAACCAGTGGTGTACCACAGGGATCAGTATTAGGTCCTCTGCTATTCCAAATCTACATTAATGATTTAGATTCTGGTATAGTAAGCAAACTTGTTAAATTTGCAGATGACACAAAAATAGGAGGAGTGGCAAACACTGTTGCAGTAGCAAAGGTCATTCAAAATGATCTAGACAGCATTCAGAACTGGGCAGACACATGGCAAATGACATTTAATAGAGAAAAGTGTAAAAATAAAAATGTGCATTATAAATATCATATGGGAGATACTGAAATTGAAGAAGGAATCTATGAAAAAGACCTAGGACTTTTTCGACCTGAAAAAAGAAACAAGGACCAGGGGTCACAAATGGAGATTAGATAAAGGGGCATTCAGAACAGAAAATAGGAGGCACTTTTTTACACAGAGAATTGTGAGGGTCTGGAACCAACTCCCCAGTAATTTTGTTGAAGCTGACACCCTGGGATCCTTCAAGAAGCTGCCTGAGATTCTGGGATCAATAAGCTACTAACAACCAAACGAGCAAGATGGGCCGAATGGCCTCCTCTCGTTTGTAAACTTTCTTATGTTCTTAATAACAGAGATATTAATGTTAGAGAGGAGAGCCTCTTGTATTAGGACATCCTCATATAAATGAGGAATGTTTTAGACCAGCGTAATAATTATGGATATGTTAGGGATGGCATTGACAATGGATTGAATGGAAGATACTTTATGGATGGCATTGACAATAGATTGAATGGAGGATACGTTAGGGATGGCATTAACAATGGATTGAATGGAGGATACGTTAGGGATGGCATTAACAATGGATTGAATGGAGGATACGTTATGGATGACATTGACAATGGATTGAATGGAGGATACGTTAGGGATGGCATTGACAATGGATTGAATGGAGGATACGTTATGGATGGCATTAACAATGGATTGAATGGAGGATACGTTAGGGATGGCATTGACAATGGATTGAATGGAGGATACTTTATGGATGGCATTGACAATGGATTGAATGGAGGATACGTTAGGGATGGCATTAACAATGGATTGAATGGAGGATACGTTAGGGATGGCATTGACAATGGATTGAATTGCCACAAGTGATCTCCCAGGGGATCAGCTATTTGAAGTGAGGTTTCCAACCTGAAGCCTATGATGTCACTGCCGATGATCTCCTGGCTGATTATGGAAAGTGAGCTGCTCTAGTTCAGTACATCAGGGCTTATTGAACCAGCAAACCACCAGCACCTCCATCTGTATCCCATTTCCCAGCCTGGGCTTATTGAACCAGCAAACCACCAGCACCTCCATCTGTATCCCATTTCCCAGCCTGGGGTTATTGAACCAGCAAATCACCAGTAACCCAGCGGTCAGGTTGGCTGAGGGGTACAAGGACTCCATTCCCACCCTGACAACACTGATACCTGCCTTCATCAGACCCAGGATGGCGGGCCCAAGGCCAGGGCCCCCTCACCCATGCACACACTCTCGTCCCCCAATGGGCGGCCTTGCTCCACAACAATGGAGGCCGAGGTCGACCCCCAGCTGGGGTAGAGTAAGGGCCCCCTCCCTGCTGTCAGGTCGGCAGCAGGACAATCAAGCTCCGTGGGTGCCCTTTACCCTGGAATGCTACCGGTGCCATAGGGTCGGCCACCTCACATTGCTTTTCACTGGCGACAGGTAAGTCTAGGGATAATGATTGTGAGGGACCTTGTATTGTTGATGTGCGGGTTGGTAATGCAAGCACCCACGCGTTAGTAGACTCAGGGTGCAGACAAACTTTGATTGAGGAAGGTGGCTGTACCTTGGTGGTCATGTGGGTCAGTGGTCATCTCCTGTATCCATGGAGACAACAAGAACTACCCCTTCACTAAGTTAGATATGACGATTGGTAGTCACACCTTCTGCGTAACCATGGCTGTGGTAAAAAGGTTGACATACCCGGTTATTTTAGGTCAAGACTGGTCACATTTCGAAATAGCTATAAGCAAAACGGTAAAGCTAGTCTCCGGTAAGACCATGGGAGCAGCAGGGGAAACTATTGGGAATATTTTTTTGCTGCATGCTGATCTGTTCCCCTCCCGGTTCTGCCAAAAGAAAACTAAACAAAGTGAAGGGTGGAAAAATGTGAGGGTACATCAATGAAACGAGGTTGGGGTTTGGTGGGAGATTCCTCCATGTCTGACAAATGGCAAGGAAAGGGGATTGGGATCCAGTGTGACCGACTGGGCTTGGTTACTGAGACCCCTAGTGCTGAAGCTACAATATCCCCACTCGATATACCAAAAGTCTGGGACAGAGATGTCGATCTAGCGTACAAACAAAAAAATGACCCTACGCTGGCTAACATCTGGGGGCAGGTTCGGTCTATTGATTGGATGGAAATAGACGACACACGGCTGCTCACATACCCTCACCACATTGTGCTTGGGCATTTGCTATATAGAGTATCCCAAGCCTGAGCACAGGGCACTGTAACACAATTACTCATTCCTCAGTCTTTTCGACATGAGATCACGCGGTGTGCTCATGATGTCCCTTGTTCGGGCCACTTGGGTAGCGAAAAGACCGAATATTGGCTCGATTTTACTGGGCAGGAGTGTACAGTGAGGTGAAGCGGTATCTGACGACCTGTAAAGAGTGCCAACAAGTAGCGCCGAGGAGGGTTCGGCCTGTCCTGTTGGTTCCACTGCCCCTGATTAATATCCCCTTTGAACGCATTGCAATGGATGTAGTGGGCCCATTGAGCCAGTCTGACTTTGGATATATGCATATTTTAGTAGTGGTGGACTACGCGACCAGAGCAAAAGAGTTAGTATAGATCATAGCGAAAGTAGGGATCCCCAAAGAAATTCTGACTGATCACGGAACTAATTTTATGTCACAATGTTTAAAGAAACTGTATAAATTGTTACAAATTCTACCTCCGTTTATCACCCGCAGACAGATGGTTTGGTGGAACGTTTTAATCAGACATTAAAGCAGATGCTGAAGTGGTTTATCAGCCAAGAGCAGAAACATTGGGCTAAACTCCTCCTCTACCTGTTGTTTGCAGTGAGAGAGGTGCCTCAGACTCGACCGGGTTCTCTCCCTTTGAGCTGCTATACGGGACACAACCACAAGGTGTCCTCGATCTTGTAAAAGAAGGATGGGAAGAGCAAAATAAAGATTCCAAAAACATAGTGAAATATGTAATCATGTTGAGAGACTGTCTGCAATTGGTTGGTCATTTGGCACACAAGAACTTAAAACAGGCTCAGCATTGGCAAGAGCAACAGTACAATAAACAAGCATGAATTCTGACTTTTCGGCCAGGAGATAAGGTACTGTTGCTACTTCCTACATCGGAATCTAAACTATATGCTAAGTGGCTGGGACCGTATGAGGTTCCAGCTCAACTACACACTGCTTCCTGTGAAATAGTACCGGCACAGTGTACCAGCTCAACTACACACTGCTTCCTGTGAAATAGTACCGGCACGGTGTACCAGCTCAACTACACACAGCTTCCTGTGAAATAGTCCGGTGTAAGCTCAGTACTGCTTCCTGTGAAATAGTACCGGCACGGTGTACCAGCTCAACTACACACTGCTTCCTGTGAAATAGTACCGGCACGGTGTACCGGCTCAACTACACACTGCTTCCTGTGAAATAGTACCGGCACGGTGTACCAGCTCAACTACACACTGCTTCCTGTGAAATAGTACCGGCACGGTGTGCCAGCTCAACTACACACTGCTTCCTGTGAAATAGTACCGGCACGGTGTACCGGCTCAACTATACACTGCTTCCTGTGAAATAGTACCGGCACGGTGTACCAGCTCAACTACACACTGCTTCCTGTGAAATAGTACCGGCACGGTGTACCAGCTCAACTACACACTGCTTCCTGTGAAATAGTACCGGCACGGTGTACCAGCTCAACTACACACTGCTTCCTGTGAAATAGTACCGACACGGTGTACCAGCTCAACTACACACTGCTTCCTGTGAAATAGTACCGGCACGGTGTACCAGCTCAACTACACACTGCTTCCTGTGAAATAGTACCGGCACGGTGTACCAGCTCAACTACACACTGCTTCCTGTGAAATAGTACCGCACGGTGTACCAGCTCAACTACACACTGCTTCCTGTGAAATAGTACCGACCACGGTGTACCAGCTCAACTACACACTGCTTCCTGTGAAATAGTACCGGCACGGTGTACCAGCTCAACTACACACTGCTTCCTGTGAAATAGTACCGGCACGGTGTACCAGCTCAACTACACACTGCTCATACTTGAAACAATCTTTAGGGCACCCAAAATGAAAGTAACCAGTTCCTCAGTGTTGTCATCATGAATGTCTGTCTTTATACTACAACTGCCATCAATGCAACCACAACTACATTACCATCTCTTTGAGTACGGAAGAGCATGAATCAAATGACTTCTCATGACTGCTGTTTTATTAATATGACTTTCATACTTTGTTTGGGTGTAACTATGACAACTAATTGCAACATATTTGTGGGTAGAAATATATATTCAATAACCCTGATCACGGTAACCTTTTTAATTTGAATACCATCATGCAAAAATGAACCAAATGTATTTTATGAAAGGAACACTCTATCTGGAGATAAACATTAGGAAAACATGCTGGAAATTAAAAGTTGAACTAAAAAAGATCCTGAAGCTAATTAAGGAGGTAGGAACATTTTAAAACTTTAGGAACAATGATGTCTGCTATCCCAAAGACTTGCCCCCATCTTGTGCCCACTTTGTGTTGTGGAACCAGTTGAGACTGGCCTAGTTATTGGGAAGCCCTGTTTATACTCCCAGTTTAACAAACTCTTATAGCAGAGTGACCAGGAGGTGCAATGCAGAAACCAGACAATGGGGGTTTGAAATCGGGCCTTCCTGGCTCCTCCCTACACTGCAGTGCTAAGAGGCGTCATCTCACTGGAGCTCACCCTCTCCCTGATCACTCCTCAGCTCCCTGATACTCCTGCCATAATATTGTGCTACAATGACACATGCACATGATAAATGAACACTATTAAACTAGGAAAATAGAGTCGACATTGGCAGTGTGTCAGAGGAAAGAATAAATGTAGTTGTAATGGGTTTGTGCCAGGGCCAGTTACAAAAGGAAAGTTAGTTTTTCATTCCTTATCATTGTACTACAGGCTTGCCAGATTGACTTCCCAGGTTTTACCCACAGAATAGCCGGCCTACTGAATTGTAGCCTCGCACGTGGATTGCAGAGATGTTAATGTGTTACTAGATCTATATTATATGCTGACCTGTTAATCTTGTCAATTGGACATTGTACCAACTAAATTCAATGTTAATAAGAGATTATTATTATTATATTTATTTCTTAGCAGACGCCCTTATCCAGGGCGACTTACAATTGTTACAAGATATCACATTATTTTTACATACAATTACATTATTTTTTACATTCAATTACCCATTTATACAGTTGGGTTTTTACTGGCGCAATCTAGGTAAAGTACCTTGCTCAAGGGTACAACAGCAGTGTCCCCCACAAGGGATTGAACCCACGACCCTCCGGTCAGGAGTCCAGAGCCCTAACCACTACTCCATAGTACAGATTACCATGGTGCTGTTTAATTCCATGCTTCACCATGCTGACACAGTGCTTAGCACCACTGCTGTGCTTCACCATGGTATACTGCAGATATATTCTTTTTTACTAAGTGAAATGTCAATTTGCAATACAAATTGATTAAATTGAATTCAATTGAACCTGACATTCAGAGGATGTATAGGATTTGAAACCAGAAAGTGACTTTGACCTCCAGACTGTTTTTGTGCAGTGTGCAAGGTAAAATAAATAAAAAGGACTGCTGTTTCTTCATGGTTAAATGTTTTTGTATCTTTTTGTATGTGAGAACAGGATGGGAAGGGTGTGGAAGACAGGATGTTGATATATTCTGTACTGGTTAAGTCAATGCACACTGTTGAATCAGAAGCAGGTACTGACAGGCAGTGACTGCAGGAAAGCTTATAGCAGTTCTTTCTTATTGGGCATTGCTATTAATGACAGGTACTAATACCCAAATTCAAGTTTCCAATGGTAAAATGTACCCTGCTTTTAGCATAGTTACTGCACAGTATCTGCCTCTGCTACTGCACTGCTTCCACCGTAGTATACTGCAGTAAAGGAAGGTTGGTAATAAACTGCATAGTCTTGAAAACAGCAGCAAAAGCAAAGTAGTAATGAAGATCATGCTGCCGGTCCTGCTGCATGTACAAAATGAATGACTGAGTGACTCAGCCGCTAAAACCCAGCAGGGTGTGGCCTGGGAGGCTTCCCTTTCACGAGTACTCTTCATTCCACAGTTTCCTGGGCAATCTGACTCATTTCAGAAGCAGGGCGAGTAAATTAAGGTCTGTGGTAAGAAACACTGCTGTTGCCCCGGGAGAGATAGAAATAAACATTGCTAAGGGGGTTAAAACCAATTCCAAAAAGTTTTTCCAATATTATAACAGCAAGAGAACATTCAAAGAGGAGGTTAAATGTCTAAGAGATACAAATTGCAAAATCATAGATGAAGAGAAAAAAAAATAGCAAATATATTAAATGATTACTTTTCACAAGTTTTTACGAAGGAGGACACGGACATCATGCCCCACATGTCGACCTGCTCCTATCCAGTTTTAAATAACTTTAGGATAACAGAGGCAGAGGTTTTCTGTGTACAGTATCACAAACTGTCTTTGCATGAATCAGCCTGTTGTTTGTTGTCAGTCAATTATATTGAAAATAATTTTCATCAGGTCTGCTGTTTCTTTGTTGAAAGCGGAGCTGGATTTCTGTATCCTGTTTTGCAGTAAAACAATGCCTAAATCAAATATTAGCAGTCCTGAATCAGTGCCAAGCTAAACAGTGGCTCTCTAAATTATATTCTTACACTGTTATAAAGAGCCACGCTGAAACACAGGGCACTCATAAAGAACAATGTCACTGCTGAAGGAACTGAACATTTAGAAACAGAGCTGTGCCGAGCTTGAGAAATTCACATTGATAATCACATTGACAAAATCTTCATGGAGGGCAACGCTGAGATAACAATTTAACAATGACCATAAAAAATCATTAAAAGACAACAGAATGTCTCTAGTAAACAGTAGCTGTTTCACATGGTGGCAGGAACATTTCGATTGCACAAAAGCCAGGCAAGAAATGTGAGAGATCAACTTCAACAGGAGATCACCTGCCCTACAGAATCTCCTCCAGCCCAAGTGTATATTCTACCTGCATGAGATAAAGACATCCTCTCTGTCACACAGGTGCTAAACAGCGGAGACCACAGGCCACATTCCTCCAGCCGATGGGTCGGCAGCAGAACAGGTTAAAGCATCTCAAAGGTGTCAGTGCAGGAGGTTTCAGACTGGAATTCGTGCCTGAGACACTGGCAAACTGCTTCTGGAATACAGGACATCGCTGCCAGCATTATCTTCAAGAGCATCAAAACTGAAGAGGAGGCCTTTCTACCCATAATGCTTGTCCAGTTTCTAGAAGCTGATTGATCTCAAAACTCTAGCTGGCTAAAAGGATCTTAAAGGAGCACAATAATTCAGCAGCAGAAACGTGGCTTGGCAGCCCACTCCATACACTCCCACTCTCCGTACAGCAAGTCTGCTTCCAGCTGTGTACCCTACAGTAGTGCTGGGCTCTGTGCTGAAATATGGACTTAGTTAACTTTGTCGATTTGTTTAAGATTTAAATTACAGCTCCCCTGACCTGTCTTCTCTCAAGGCTAAAGAGATTTAGTTCCCTTCATCACTAGTAGTTTAGCCTGGAGTTTAGCGCAATTGCTCTTTTATTTTCATACCATTCAGGAGAAGACTCTCCACAGGGCTAGCAGCACCCACCTTGTATATAGCTTTTCTAAAGCTCAACGCAGAGTATTATGGTTGTAGGTAGCAAACACTGATGTGTCGGCTGAGTGGTTAGGCCCTACCAATCTAATAATGGTGATTGCCCATTTTATTGTTGTAAAGTCATTAGTTTACATAGGCCATACAAAACTGCAGACCCCACATTGGGTTTGCTCTGCACACAAACTCACCATAAGAACATAAGAACATAAGAAAGTTTAAAAACGAGAGGAGGCCATTCAGCCCATCTTACTCGTTTGGTTGTTAGTAGCTTATTGATCCCAGATCAATGCGACCAACATACTCTAATCAGCCACACCTGTCTGTCCATGATTTATACCAAATGAAAAGAGAAGATCATAAACTGGAACACAAGTGGAAAAATAATACATTGCATGTCCACTATGAAATAACACATTGCATGACCACTATGAAATAACACATTGCATGTCCACTATGTAATAACACATTGCATGACCACTATGTAATAACACATTGCATGACCACTATGAAATAACACATTGCATGACCACTATGAAATAACACATTGCATGACCACTATGTAATAACACATTGCATGACCACTATGAAATAACACATTGCATGTCCACTATGAAATAACACATTGCATGACCACTATGAAATAACACATTGCATGTCCACTATGAAATAACACATTGCATGTCCACTATGAAATAACACATTGCATGACGACTATGAAATAACACATTGCATGACTACTATGAAATAACACAATGTATGACCACTATGTAATAACACATTGCATGACCACTATGAAATAACACATTGCATGACCACTATGAAATAACACATTGCATGTCCACTATGAAATAACACATTGCATGACCACTATGTAATAACACATTGCATGACCACTATGTAATAACACATTGCATGACCACTATGAAATAACACATTGCATGACCACTATGTAATAACACATTGCATGTCCACTATGAAATAACACATTGCATGACCACTATGTAATAACACATTGCATGACCACTATGAAATAACACATTGCATGACCACTATGAAATAACACATTGCATGTCCACTATGTAATAACACATTGCATGACCACTATGTAATAACACATTGCATGTCCACTATGAAATAACACATTGCATGTCCACCATGAAATAACACATTGCATGTCCACTATGAAATAACACATTGCATGTCCACTATGAAATAACACATTGCATGACCACTATGAAATAACACATTGCATGACCACTATGTAATAACACATTGCATGACCACTATGAAATAACACATTGCATGACCACTATGAAATCTGGAAGCAACATCAATTTAAGTACAGCACGGGTCTGAGGGCAGCCAGATGTTCTTATTTTTCCTCCCTTATTGAAGCAAACAAATAACTGAAGGGTGATGTTTTCTATTATTGATAAGCTGGTAAATCAGAGGTGGCGCTCATCACAGGGGTGAATGATGTTCTGTTAAGTGCATACTCTAGCTGTGTATCGATTCCTGTTCTTTTAGATTGAAGTGCTGCATTTGATACAGTGGCCCACACCGCTTTAACTGATCGTCTCAGAAGTTGGGTTGGCTTGACCGGTATTGCTTTAAAATGGTTCAAGTCATATCTCACTAACAGACAGCAATTAGTTTCATTAGGAGACTCCATGGGTTTCCTGTGGCATTCCCCAAGGCTCTATATTGGGACCCATTCTTTTCTCTTTGTACATGTTACTGCTGGGTGAGAGAATCCGTAAACATGGTTTTAACTTTCACTGCTATGTCGATGACACACACAGCTCTACATCTCTGTAAAACCTGATGGTACTCTGGCTGTATCAGCCTTCACTGAATGCTTTACTGATGTGAAGAGGTGGGTGCTCCAAAATATCTTACAGTTAAACTCTGGTAAGACAGGGTTCTGTTATTAGGTTATCAGCAGCAACTAGAAGCCACAAAATCTCTCAAAATAGATCTGGGCAATTCAACCACAAACATAAAAACGGAAGTGAAAAATCTAGGGGTTTTATTTGACTCTGATTTCTCTTTTGAGTCGCATAGCTGCAATGTCACCAATGTGTCCTTTTACCATGTGTGAAACATTGCTAAAATTAGAGAATTCTCTCTTTGTCTGATGCTGAGAAACAAATTCATGCTTTTGTGTCTTCCTGACTTGACTATTGCAATGCTCTCTTCACAGGGCTTCTGGGTCAAGCAATAAATCAACTGCAGCTTACACAGAACACAGCTGCTGGGCTTTACTGCAGAATGAAATAAAGAGACCATATAACTCCTGTGCTGGCTTCACTGCACTGGCTCCCAGTGAAGTTTAGAGTCGATTTTAAAATGTTACTTCTGACTTATAAAGCACTTAAAGATATAGCACCAGATTATATAAAGGAGCTTGTAGTCACATCTATACCGTCTTGTGATTCTGATCAGCTGACGCAGGCCTGTTGTGCCTCCCACAAGTGTACACACAAAGGAGGGAGAGAGCATGTCGTCCCTGTGCTCCCAGACTGTGGAACGCACTGCCATCTCATAGCAGAAGTGCTACAGCAGCTGATGAGTCATTTTCTCCTGTTTTTTATATTAGCTTTTTTAAACTGAATTCTGTGTTGTCCTGTGCAGCGCTTTGATCTACTCTTTGTATGAAAGGTGCTATATAAATACAGTACTGATACACTGATTGAATGATGTTCTAGTTACACCTCATGCTGAAATTGAATACATCACTACTGTATGCAAGCTCTTTAAATTTGCAGATGACACAAAAATAGGAGGAGCGGCAAACACTGTTGAAGCAGCAACGGTCATTCAAAATGATCTAGACAGCATTCAGAATTGGGCAGACACATGGCAAATTAAATTTAATAGAGAAAAGTGTAAAGTATTGCATGCGGGCAATAAAAATGTGCATTATAAATATCATATGGGAGATAGTGAAATTGAAGAAGGGAACTATGAAAAAGACCTAGGAGTTTATGTTGATTCAGAAATGTCTTCATCTAGACAATGTGGGGAAGCTATAAAAAGGCTAACAAGATGCTCGGATATATTGTGAGAAGTGTTGAATTTAAATCAAGGAAGTAATGTTAAAACTCTACAATGCAGTAGTAAGACCTCACCTAGAACACTGTGTTCAGTTCTGGTCACCTCGTTACAAAAAGGATATTGCTGCTCTAGAAAGAGTGCAAAGAAGAGCAACCAGAATTATCCCGGGTTTAAAAGGCATGTCGTATGCAGACAGGCTAAAAGAATTGAATCTATTCAGTCTTGAACAAAGAAGACTACGCGGCGATCTGATTCAAACATTCAAAATCCTAAAAGGTATAAACAATGTCAACCCAGGGGACTTCTTTGACCTGAAAAAAGAAACAAGGACCAGGGGTCACAAATGGAGATTAGATAAAGGGGCATTCAGAACAGAAAATAGGAGGCACTTATGTTCTTATGTTCTTATGTATAAAGACATTAAGAAAAAGATGCCCCCAAGCTGAACATTCAACATTTAAAGCTTGGGACAAATGGGCTTTGTTGGAAAAACGGGAGGACTTAAATCATATAGATTCCATTGAAATTGTTATTTGTTAAACACGAGTCCCTCAGTGGGCCTTCCCATGGGCTTTATATAGTCAGCAGAACAAGTGAAAGGTAGTGACTAAGGAATGATATCCGAATGCCTTAGCAATAGCACCACCTACTGGACTGTTTGTGTAATACTTCAGACAGCAGACAAAAGGTTTGGGGAATCCAGTGATTGATAGAAGACTATATCATTAGATTTTTTATGTTTAATTGTATTCTCTGTGTGTAGTATTTCAGCATTTCAACAATAAACAGATTAATTGATAAATGTTAAAACACACACACACACACACACACACACACACACACACACACACACACAGCATAACCTTGTGTATTTATTTGATTTCCTGCAGACAGCATATACATCTCAGCAGATGCCCTGGAACAAATAGTGTCTGCAAATGAAAACAGTAACTTAAACAGAACTGGAGCTGTTTCTAGTCGAATAATGAAGAGCCATACATGTTCAGCTTTGATAACACAGTTAACATGAGCACGATGCAGACAGTGGCTGGAGCACTGTGGTGTGAGTGACTGCACTGTGTTAGAGTGCTGCGCTGCAGTCTGGTACTTTGAAAAGAAAGCCGCAGTGACAGGGCTTAGACTCCTTTTCCTAGTTCAAACGAAGCAACAAATAACAAAAAGAAATGCTTATAATGGTCTGTCCTCCCTGCACTGCAGCTCTGAGCCGTAATAAAACACAACAAATCCCTTGCAAAGCGTAAAAGCATGCTCTTGCCCAGTCATACCTGTTCTGCTTTAGAAGTGAGCTCCAGCTGTCAAGTTAAGAACCTGTTTAGAAGGAACTGGGAGTACCTCCAAGGGAATTAATGTAGGGGGGTATAAATATTTTAGAACTGCTTCAAAACAACACAGACTTAGTCTTTCCTAAACACAAAACATGAAACACGAACATGAGTTCAACGAGTTTATAAAGAACCATTAATCCTTTCCTTTTGATCAGTCTAGTGACAGAAAATATGACCCTTGGGCCAATAGTGCAAAAAGTTTGATTGAAATAAGCATGTCCTCTAACTGAAACTGAGTAAAACAATACTTCCTTCTACCCTCAAACCAGCATACTCTACAGGGCAGGTAGGGTTCAACAGGGTTCTACTTGATCTGCTCTAGGCCTGGTGATCTACTTGATCTGCTCTATATCTGGTGATCTATTTGATCTGCTCTAGGTCCGGTGATCTACTTGATCTGCGCTAGGTCCGGTGATCTACTTGATCTGCTCTAGGTCCGGTGATCTACTTGATCTGCGCTAGGTCTGGTGATCTATTTGATCTGCTCTAGGTCCGGTGATCTACTTGATCTGTACTAGGTCTGGTGATCTATTTGATCTGCTATATATATATATATATAACAGGTCTGGTTTTAACAAAAACATGGACAGTTAATGGTCTTTAACTCCCATCTAATGCACAGGGATGCTCACCTCAGAGTGGGAAAGCATGACAAAGCAAAGTGGCAATTCCTGATAAAATGTGTTAAAAGTATAATAAAAAGTGAGCTAAATACTTGAAAATCCTGAAAATGTACAGCACTGTACTAACTTCAATGAATAATTTCCCATTTAAATATTTGAAATTCATTTGTTTAAAAGATCTGTTTGGACCCGGGTACCTCACCATTGTCAGCACGGAGGTACAGACCCACTGACTGACTGATTCATCCCTATGGATCATGCTATTGCACTGACTCTGATTCATCCCTATGGATCATGCTATTGCACTGACTCTGATTCATCCCTATGGATCATGCTATTGCACTGACTCTGATTCATCCCTATGGGTCATGCTATTGCACTGACTGATTCATCCCTATGGGTCATGCTATTTCACTGACTCTGATTCATCCCTATGGATCATGATATTGCACTGACTCTGATTCATCCCTATGGATCATGCTATTGCACTGACTGGGTTCATCCCTATGGGTCATGCTATTGCACTGACTGGGTTCATCCCTATGGGTCATGCTATTGCACTGACTGGGTTCATCCCTATGGGTCATGCTATTGCACTGACTGGGTTCATCCCTATCCCTGACTGGGGTTCTATTGCACCCTAGTTCATCC
Organism: Huso huso; assembly: GCA_036884735.1. Lineage (NCBI taxonomy): Eukaryota > Metazoa > Chordata > Actinopteri > Acipenseriformes > Acipenseridae > Huso > Huso huso. The sequence goes on along the minus strand of CM072664.1, from coordinate 187,294 downwards.
CTATGGATCATGCTATTGCACTGACTGGGTTCATTCCTATGGGTCATGCTATTGCACTGACTGGGTTCATTCCTATGGGTAATGCTATTGCACTGACTCTAGTTCATTCCTATGGATCATGCTATTGCACTGACTGGGTTCATCCCTATGGATCATGCTATTGCACTGACTGGGTTCATTCCTATGGGTAATGCTATTGCACTGACTCTAGTTCATTCCTATGGATCATGCTATTGCACTGACTGGGTTCATCCCTATGGGTCATGCTATTGCACTGACTGGGTTCATTCCTATGGGTAATGCTATTGCACTGACAGGGTTCATCCCTATGGATCATGCTATTGCACTGACTCTAGTTCATCCCTATGGATCATGCTATTGCACTGACTGGGTTCATTCCTATGGGTCATGCTATTGCACTGACTGGGTTCATCCCTATGGATCATGCTATTGCACTGACTGGGTTCATCCCTATGGGTCATGCTATTGCACTGACTGGGTTCATCCCTATGGATCATGCTATTGCACTGACTGGGTTCATCCCTATGGGTAATGCTATTGCACTGACTCGGTTTATCCCTATGAATCATGCTATTGCACTGACTGGGTTCATTCCTATGGGTCATGCTATTGCACTGACTGGGTTCATTCCTATGGGTCATGCTATTGCACTGACTGGGTTCATTCCTATGGGTAATGCTATTGCACTGACTGGGTTCATCCCTATGGGTCATGCTATTGCACTGACTGGGTTCATTCCTATGGGTAATGCTATTGCACTGACTCTAGTTCATCCCTATGGATCATGCTATTGCACTGACTCTAGTTCATCCCTATGGGTCATGCTATTGCACTGACTGGGTTCATTCCTATGGATCATGCTATTGCACTGACTGGGTTCATCCCTATGGGTCATGCTATTGCACTGACTGGGTTCATCCCTATGGGTCATGCTATTGCACTGACTGGGTTCATCCCTATGGGTCATGCTATTGCACTGACTGGGTTCATCCCTATGGGTAATGCTATTGCACTGACTGGGTCCAGCCCTATGGGTCAATGGATTAGACTTAGTTCATTCCACAGATCATGCTATTGCAGGGAATGGGTTCATTCAATGGGTCATGCTATTGACAAACTGGGCCTATGAGCAATGGGAGGCTATTGCACTGAATTAGTTCATTCCTATGGATCATGCTGATATGACTGGGTTCATAACTATGGGAGATGTTATTATTATGAGCAGTTCATTCCTGATGGGTATTGCTATTGCACTGACTCTAGTTCATTTATATGGATCATTAAATTGACTGGTTTGATCCCTATGGGTCAATGGTTTTGCACTTCGGGTTCATGGGTAACAAATTGCGGACTGGGTTTAATAAAGGTTCATCCCAATATGTTCAGTGAATCCCTATAATTGCTGTTGTGTAACCATTAGCATGTATGTCCATCACTGATAAATGAAGATTGCTTTGTGTCACTCAAGGAAAGCAGTAATGCTGATAAGAATTCTAACATTGCAACTAGTTCATCCCACGGTCATGCTATTGCCCTGACAGTTCACTATGGGTAATGCCTGGTCACTGATGGGACCAAGTCATGCTATTGCACCCTGGTCACATGGATCCTGATTGCAGTAACTGGGAACATTCTGATGGGTCTCCTATTGCACTGACTGGGTTCATTCCTATGGGTAATGCTATGGAACCTAAACAAGTTCACCTGGATCATGCAAACAAAACAACCACTGGTGGGTCTGCTGCACGACTCTAGTTCATGTCCAGGAGGGGTCACTGACTGGGTTCATTTATGGAACATGCTTTTGCACTGCTGGGTTCATACAGTGGGTCCTGCTTTGCACTGACTCGTTCTCCCTGGGTAAACTCAAACACGACTGGTTCTCCTATGGATCATGCTCCACAGTTCAGGAACCATCCCCTTCCTTGCACTGATCGGTTTATCCCTATGAATCATGCTATTGCACTGACTTTGTTCATTCCTGGGTCATGCTATTGCAGACTGGGCCATTGCAATGCCAGAGCTATTGCACTGACTGGGTTCAATGGGTAATGCATTCATCCTAGTTCATCCCTATGGGTCATGCTATTGCAGAACTTTATTTATGGGTAATGCTAACATTTGATTTAGTTCATCCCTATGGATCATGCTATTGCACTGTGACTGGGCTCATCCCTATGGGTCATGCTATTGCACTGATGGGTTCATTAAATGGATCATCTATTGAATTGACTGGGTTCATCCCTATGGATCATCTATTGCACTGACTGGGTTCATCGAAATGGGTCATGCTATTGCATCTAGTTCATCTTGGGTAAGATCTCCAATACAATCCAGCCCTATTGTCAAGGGATTAGATTTCGTCATTCATTTGCACAGTAGTCAGGGAATTCAGCACAATGCTGCACTGACAAACCTGCCTATGAGCAATGGAGGAGGCACTCCTGAATTAAATCATTGCGAATCAATCTGATATGTTTCTTTAACTGTGAGATGTTATATTATGAGCAGATTAGGAAGTATTGCCTTTTAGGAAAGTTAGTGCTCATTAAATTAGCTGGTTTGTTTGTTTGGTTTTGTGTTGTTAAAACGGAAAATAAAGGAATATGTTCAGTGTTTTCATTTCAAATTGCTGTTGTGTAACCATTAGCATGTGTATGTCCATCACTGATAAATGAAGATAAAAGTGTGTACGCAAGGAAAGCAGTAATGCTGATAAGAAAGTATAACATTTCAACAATGCCATGGTTCTTAACCCTGACAGTTACTCTACTCCTGGTCACATGACCAAGTCACTTTGACCCTGGTCACATGATCCTGACTGTAGTAACTGAACAAACTGAAATCTCTCCTACGACTCACTGCTCATGTTAACCATTATGTGGAACCTAAACAAGTTCACCTGCTCAGCAAACAAAACAACCACTGGTGGTCATTGACTCAATAGAAACATGTCCAGGAGGGGTCTCTGAAAGGCATCCCAAAATCCTTTGCACAGTCTCCCTGCTTTCTCGTTCTCCCTGTAAACTCAAACACGTGGTACTTCTACCTCCACAGTTCAGGAACCCTCCCCTTCCTTTCAAGATAGGACTGCACTTAACATAAATCAACTTTGCACCTGGAAACCTGAGATAAGAGGCCAGTGCAATGCCAGAGCTGCACAGACCTTGTAAATCACATCATCCTAGACCAGCTGGTGTGTGCAAACAGAACTTTTATTTTTGATAACATTTTATTTAGGACCCTGGGGTTAGGCTAGGACACGCCATGTTACTGTGACTGAAGGCAGTAGGGGGCCATCTTGGTAAAGACCTCCTGAATTGAATAATGCACTGACTCATTAAAGATAATCGGAAATGCCGATAAGCTGCATCTGATCTTGGGGGAGATATAAATGAACCTCAGGTGGATTATTGTGTGTGGCAGTTTGGAGAAAGACAGGAAGTGGATTGTGAGTTGAAACATAGAGCAAATAAAGTATTTTGATTGCTGGTAAACGGACTAGCTGCCCGGTTATAGATTCTTGCACAAGTATAGGCAGTACTCCGAAGGGAGTTAGGGTTTCTGTTTTGTTTGTTTGTTTTGTGAAGAAAATAAATATACAGGCACCGTCCTGTTTTCATTTCAAAAGTTGTTGGGGTACTTTATTATTCACATATGAAGGGATTGGTGAAGCTGTCTGCATAAAACATTGCAGACCAGTGCCCACATCATTACATAATTATATATATATATATACTGTATATATACATGTACATACACACACACACACGCACGTTTCACTGATGTTTAAAAAGAGAGACAGTAACTGTTCTCTCGGTTCATTTATTTAAACATAGCGAAAATCTACAAAATATGACATGGCTCCATTGACTCAATAGAAACATTTCTCCGGAGCTCTATACATCCCATAATCCTTTGCACCAAAACCTGCTTCCCGAAACATGACAATTCGTGCAGCATAACCTGACCCCTCACTAGCCAACCATGACCCTTCATGCAGCATAACCTGACCCCTCCCTCGCCAAACATGACCCTCCGTGCAGCATGACCTGACCCCTCCCTTGCCAAACATGACCTTCCGTGCAGCATGACCTGACAAACCCCAGAGCATAACTTGACCCACTGCACATGACCCAGCTGCAACCTGAAACCCACAGAAACATGACCCTTCACCCTGCACAGCATATAAGTTTCGGGCACAAACCCCAGAGCACCACTGCACTGCACAGCACAAAACCCCAGAGCACCACCACCACTGCACAGCACAGCACAAACCCCAGAGCACCACTACCACTGCACAGCACAGCACAAACCCCAGAGCACCAGTACCACTGCACAGCACAGCACAGACCCCAGAGCACCACTAACACTGCACAGCACAGCACAAACCCCAGAGCACCAGTACCACTGCACAGCACAGCACAAACCCCAGAGCACCACTACCACTGCACAGCACAGCACAAACCCCAGAGCACCACTACCACTGCACAGCACAGCACAAACCCCAGAGCACCACTACCACTGCACAGCACAGCACAAACCCCAGAGCATCACTACCACTGCACAGCACAAACCCCAGAGCACCACTACCACCGCACAGCACAGCACAAACCCCAGAGCACCACTACCACTGCACAGCACAAACCCCAGAGCACCACTACCACTGCACAGCACAGCACAAACCCCAGAGCACCACTACCACTGCACAGCACAGCACAAACCCCAGAGCACCACTACCACTGCACCCAGCACCAGTAATGCACAGCACAGCAGGAAACCCCAGAGGACCCCACTGCACAGCACAGCATGCTTGATGAGCACCTGGGACCACTGCACAGCACAGCAAACCCCTAACAACCAAACGAGCAAGCACAGCTGAACAAACCCCAGAGCACCACTAAAGCACTTATGTAGCATGTTCAAACCCCAGAGCACCACTACCACTGCACAGCACAGCACAAACCCCAGAGCACCACTACCACTGCACAGCACAGCACAAACCCCAGAGCATCACTACCACTGCACAGCACAGCACAAACCCCAGAGCACCACTACCACTGCACAGCACAGCACAAACCCCAGAGCATCACTACCACTGCACAGCACAAACCCCAGAGCACCACTACCACCGCACAGCACAGCACAAACCCCAGAGCACCACTAGCACTGCATAGCACAGCACAAACCCCAGAGCACCACTACCACTGCACAGCACAGCACAAACCCCAGAGCACCACTACCACTGCACAGCACAGCACAAACCCCAGAGCATCACTACCACTGCACAGCACAAACCCCAGAGCACCACTACCACCGCACAGCACAGCACAAACCCCAGAGCACCACTACCACTGCACAGCACAAACCCCAGAGCACCACTACCACTGCACAGCACAGCACAAACCCCAGAGCACCACTAGCACTGCATAGCACAGCACAAACCCCAGAGCACCACTACTACTGCACAGCACAGTAATGTTGTTGAAGCTGAAACCCTGGGATCCTTCAAGAAGCTGCTTGATGAGATTCTGGGATCAATAAGCTACTAACAACCAAACGAGCAAGATGGGCTGAATGGCCTCCTCTCGTTTGTAAACTTTCTTATGTTCTTATGTTCTAAACCCCAGAGCACCACTACCACTGCACAGCACAGCACAAACCCCAGAGCACCACTACCACTGCACAGCACAGCACAAACCCCAGAGCATCACTACCACTGCACAGCACAAACCCCAGAGCACCACTGTTGTTTTTAGAAATTGAGGCATTGAGTGCTCTATCAGACATTTAAATAGGTTTACCTTACTTAACTATGTGAAATATTAGGCAGTATGGAAATGATAACTGTACAAGGATTTATCTATCATTTTGTTAAGAGATATTTCTGAACTCTTGGAATCTGGTTGGCATGTATTTGTGAAGTTATGTTTCAGGTCTTATCCATTTCAAAATGTGTTTTCCAACAAATTATAGTTTCCTACTATTACTGTACGAGATGCTAAATGAATATAATCAAAGCGGCCTTCCTAAATGTACATGTTAATTGTCTGACCTTATACACAGTACTAGGGTTACCATAGGACTCCGTGTACACTCGGACAGTTTAGGACAGTTCAGGCTGTTTAACACCCCAATGCATTCTGGTTATGGTAGCCCTGCTGTGAAAGGTACCAGAGACAGGTAAAACATTCCAGAATGCATTGCGATGTGAGTTGAAAAGCCGCAAGATTGTTTATTTTAATTTGAATGGCGTTAACACAACCTAATAAATCACTCTGCTGTTAACTTGCTGAGCACACTGATACAGTTTTGTACTTTAATAAAAAATGTGAATACAATTGCAAAACCGTGATGATTTAACAATTTTACTGTTTCCGACTGGGACAAAAAATGAAGGCTGAAAACGGGGACAATCCCAGTTTTTCCAGGACGTCTGGAAACCCTGTTCAAGGCTGACAAATATTAAACGTGACGGCTAAAATATTGAATTTTAGAAGCGCATTGTTATTATAGGGCGAGTTCATAAAGTTTTGCCACTCATAAACTCAGGAGAATTGGATTGCAGTTTTCCAGCTGGAATGTTTCCTTCCTGACACTTCTTCTCTCTCCCTGTCCCCTCTCTGATATCCCAAAGCTACGCTATATGTGCACTCAGAAGTGGGTGCTTTTATAATTGGTCGATTTAGATTGTATTTACATTTTAAAATAAACAAAAAAAGAAATGGACACAGATTGAGAGTGATTATTCCAGTGTTAAAAACAAATGTGACTAAAGGTATCACACAGCTTGAAACTGATTCAGCTATCTTGAATACAGTTAAAGAGCTTCAGCTATCTTGAATACAGTTAAAGTGCTTCAGCTATCTTGAATACAGTTAAAGAGCTTCAGCTATCTTGAATACAGTTAAAGAGCTTCAGCTATCTTGAATACAGTTAAAGTGCTTCAGCTATCTTGAATACAGTTAAAGAGCTTCAGCTATCTTGAATACAGTTAAAGAGCTTCAGCTATCTTGAATACAGTTAAAGAGCTTCAGCTATCTTGAATACATTTAAAGTGCTTCAGCTATCATGGATATAGTTAAAGAGCTTCAGCTATCTTGAATACAGTTAAAGAGCTTCATCTATCTTGAATACAGTTAGTTGTTTCTCCCAGCCCTGTTTGACACCCTGTTCGGAACTCCCTAGATCATGGATACATTATTATTATAGCAGCCCCTGCACTACCCCGCCTGTTGGAGTGTATGCATTTCCATGAGTAGCAGTAGATCTAGACAACTCAGAAATGTAATCTTGCTGGGTGGATTTTAGCATGCAGGTCAGGTTAATTGATCCCCTTGATAATTGTCACATGCTTATATCCTTATAAAAGTTTACCACGGTAAGTTTGCACAGTCAATTTGCAGTTTTTCCATGTGTTTCCCATGGTTATACTGGGTGTGAACCAGCTACCCTGCACACCGCAAATTGAGCATCTCAACCACTATGCAAAAGAGCCAGGCTCGTCTGCATTCATGTTTCTAGAGCCCTTAACCTCATCTCATCTCCCAGACAGGGGGGATAAGACGAGACAGCACTCACTGCATCACACAACACTGCCTGTTACCCTTTCCCATACCTCTCAGGGTTAACAATGCTACATAATGCTTCACCATGCTTGCACTATGCATTATTACGCTTTGCTTTTAGTGTTGGGGAATTTCTATAAGGGTATGAAGTATTTCAATTGCTCAATCAATTTTAATGGTTAGCTATGGTGATAGGGTTAGGGTACTGAAAAGCTAGCCATTAAACAATTGTGTACCTTAACTGCGTTAATTCTGCCTTCTTTGCTTATTGACGTGTGGTAGAAAAGCAGTCACACCTTCCTTTGACAAGTGCAGGATTTCAATTTGCAGTCCACTGACTAAAACGAGTGTACAGCCTGCAGAATTGATTAATTCCCTATGATAATACAGTACAGTTTGTTTGCTGTAGTTGAAAAATATTTTATTGTGTCATTCATTTTTTCTACTGTACAAGGGAAAAGCACAGGAAAACAGAGGCAGAGAATAATGATATTGAGTGAAAACAAGTTTGTGGATTTCCTCTCCTTAATGGAATGGAAGTGAAATGTTAACGCTTCTGTAAAAAATGAATGGCCAGTCGCAAAGTATAAGTCAGCATAACAGAGGCAGAAGTGTTAAAGGGACTAGGAGCTCTTAAAATAAACAAATCCCCTGGGCCAGATAAGAACCTCCCAATAGTAATCAAAGAAATGAAAGAAGTTATTTACAAACCACTAACCAAGATCATGCAACAGTCTCTTGACACAGGGGTTGTACCGACAGACTGGAAAATAGGGAGACAAAACCGAACCAGGTAACTACAGACCAATAAGCCTGACTTCTATTATATGTAAACTTATGGAAACTATAATAAGATCCAAAATGGAAAATTACCTATATGGTAACAATATCCTGGGAGACAGCCAGCATGGTTTTAGGAAAGGGAGATCATGTCTAACTAACCTACTTGACTTTTTTGAGGATGCAACATTGAAAATGGATAACTGCAAAGCATACGACATGGTCTATTTAGATTTCTAGAAAGCTTTTGACAAAGTCCCGCATAAAAGATTAATTCTCAAACTGAACGCAGTAGGGATTCAAGGAAATGCATACACATGGATTAGGGAGTGGTTAACAGGTAGAAAACAGAAAGTACTGATTAGAGGAGAAACCTCAAAATGGAGCGAGGTAACCAGTGGTGTACCACAGGGATCAGTGTTAGGTCCTCTGCTATTCCTAATCTACATTAATGATTTAGATTCTTGTATAGTAAGCAAACTCGTTAAATTTGCAGACGACACAAAAACAGGAGGAGTGGCAAACACTGTTGTAGCAGCAAAGGTCATTCAAAATGATCTAGACAGCATTCAGAACTGGGCAGACACATGGCAAATGAAATTTAATAGAGAAAAGTGTAAAGTATTGCATGCGGGCAATAAAAATGTGCATTGTAAATATCATATGGGAGATACTGAAATTGAAGAAGGGAACTATGAAAAAGACCTAGGAGTTTATGTTGATTCAGAAATGTCTTCATCTAGACAATGTGGGGAAGCTATAAAAAAGGCTAACAAGATGCTCGGATATATTGTGAGAAGTGTTGAATTTAAATAAAGGGAAGTAATGTTAAAACTCTACAATGCATTAGTAAGACCTCACCTAGAATATTGTGTTCAGTTCTGGTCACCTCGTTACAAAAAGGATATTGCTGCTCTAGAAAGAGTGCAAAGAAGAGCAACCAGAATTATCCCGGGTTTAAAAGGCATGTCGTATGCAGACAGGCTAAAATAATTGAATCTATTCAGTCTTGAACAAAGAAGACTACGCGGCGATCTGATTCAAACATTCAAAATCCTAAAAGGTATAGACAGTGTCAACCCAGGGGACTTCTTTGACTTGAAAAAAGAAACAAGGACCAGGGGTCATAAATGGAGATTAGATAAAGGGGCATTCAGAACAGAAAATAGGAGGCACTTTTTTACACAGAGAATTGTGAGGGTCTGGAACCAACTCCCCAGTAATGTTGTTGAAGCTGACACCCTGGGATCCTTCAAGAAGCTCCTTGATGAGATTCTGGGATCAATAAGCTACTAACAACCAAACGAGCAAGATGGGCTGAATGGCCTCCTCTCGTTTGTAAACTTTCTTATGTTCTTATGTTCTTACTCACTCAGGCCTGTAAAGGCATCATATCCCTACATTTCCAGCCAGTCTAGAAAGGAGGTACAGGGGTAGTGGTTGAGCTTTGGGCAAGCCTGTGAACCTAATTGTGACCCTTACTGGGATAACACAGGGATAGTAAATTCAGTAATGCCTTATCGAGACAAACCTCAGACTAGCCCTACATTAAACTGTGCACCTCCATCACAATCAATCTCAAAAGAAATGATAAAGCTAAACATTCTTGCCAAGCTGTGTATTAGACCCATGGCAACATGGATAAACCTTACAGCCACACACAACCAAGAAAGCTTGTGAATGTAATATCTCAGGGATGCACTAGTTTCTTTCCACAGGAGGAGCATGTAGTGTAACTACAAATAGATGCCTAATAAAAACAACATAATATCACGCCTGAGGACAACCAAACTCAGTAGTGCAGTGCAGAGTAAACCAGCTCAACAGAGCACTGGGATAACTGAGGACTGAGCCTATAAACCAGCTCAACAGAGCACTGAGATAACTGAGGACTGAGCCTATAAACCAGCTCAACAGAGCACTGGGATAACTGAGGACTGAGCCTGTAAACCAGCTCAACAGAGCACTGGGATAACTGAGGACTGAGCCTATAAACCAGCTCAACAGAGCACTGGGATAACTGAGGACTGAGCCTATAAACCAGTTCAAAAGAGCACTGGGATAACTGAGGACTGAGCCTATAAACCAGCTCAACAGAGCACTGGGATAACTGAGCACTGAGCCTATAAACCAGCTCAACAGAGCACTGGGATAACTGAGGACTGAACCTATAAACCAGCTCAACAGAGCACTGGGATAACTGAGGACTGAGCCTACTTTTGTCTACATTAGCAGTGACTGTATCACTGGGGTCCCTCTATCTATCTTTTGTAAAGAAGCATGTTTACTAAAGGGCTATTTTATTTAAATATTCAGAAATAAATAATTCAGGACGACCAGTTCCTAAGATATAGCCTTCATCAACCCAAGTAATCAGAAGCCATAACTCATAAGAACAGAGATAGAAGGGTTAATACTAATGAACGACAATACTGAATTCATCATCGTTTCATAACCATTTCTCATACAAATGTTAGCATGAAGTACATGTGAACACCAACATGAAACAATAGTACAAATTGTACTAACCAAAACTCTGTCTGGTATAGTCGGGTGTCAATGAACCAGTGCATATGTCAGGGGGCTGTAGAATCCACTGGGCTGTTTTCAGCATGCAAGTCAAAAAATATGGGTTGTGAATGCTCAATATCATGAGTGAAAGATTCTCTGTTTGATCTGTGTATCTCCAGCTAGTAAAACAGAACAATTTCGATGTTTGCTTTTAGTGGCAGACAGACTGACCAGTTTCCTTAAATAGGCATAACAAATCAGAATTTTAAAAAATCTGATTTATTTTTAACTTTCAAAACACAGTTGATTTTAACTTTCCCCTGCTTCCAGAGCCCGCTCCTTCTCCACCCTGGCCCCTCAGTGGTGCAACGACCTTCCTACGGATGTCAGGACTGCTCAGTCCCTGTCCACCTTCCGGCGCCTCCTCAAGACACCCCTGTTCAGACAGGATCTGTAAACCTCACAGCTCTCGACCATACTGGACTAAATGGCACCCACTTGTACCAGTACTTGCATCAGCTTGTACTTGCACTTAACTGTGCCACACTTTGCTGTATTCTACTACTGCTCTCATTTATAACTATTTTTTAGTACTTACTACTTACTCTTAATATAATTTACTCTTATACGCAAATATTTTTATTGTACGTTTAACTGCTCTTAGTCAAAATCACTCTCAAACGTCTTTTATATTTGCTCCTATTTACTACTGACTTTATTGTATTTTATAACTGCTCTTGTCTGTAATGTGCTATTCTGTAATGTGATATTTTGTTTACGACTGTAAGTCACCCTGGATAAGGGCATCTGCTAGGAAATAAATAATAATAATAATAATAATAATAATAATAATAATAATAATAAATAATAATAACAAAAATCAATGTTCTTCAATGAGAAGGGGATGACAGAAAACAGTAAAGAAAAAATAAAAGCAGGGATGTGAATGCATTTTTTAGACTTGGAACATTCTTATCGATACAAACCCAGTGGAACAGAAAACTATGGAAGATAACACGGCACCTACATAAGAACATAAGAACATAAGAAAGTTTACAAACGAGAGGAGGCCATTCAGCCCATCTTGCTCGTTTGGTTGTTAGTAGCTTATTGATCCCAGAATCTCATCAAGGAGCTTCTTGAAGGATCCCAGGGTGTCAGCTTCAACAACATTACTGGGAGTTGGTTCCAGACCCTCACAATTCTCTGTAAAAAAGTGCCTCCTATTTTCTGTTCTGAATGCCCCTTTATCTAATCTCCATTTATGACCCCTGGTCCTTGTTTCTTTTTTCAGGTCAAAGAAGTCCCCTGGGTTGACATTGTGTATACCTTTTAGGATTTTGAATGTTTGAATCAGTTAAAAGGGACCAAAAACAAAGTACACAGAAAGAGTACTTGGAACAAACATATACCATGTTTGTCTTTTACAGTGACCTTTGAGCAGGAGTGATTCCACATACTGTACTGTAATCTGGGTGGGACCGAAGTCGAAGTGGTTGATCATCATGGATAATGCCGTCTATCTGCAATGATTAGAACGGTATCATTGTGTAAATGGAGAGTAACACACAACGCCCCTGTCATGTGAAGTCTGATTCGTGCAGTAAAACCAGTGGTGTGCAGAACTGTCAAACACCCCTGAGATCACTGGAGGCAGTAGTGGAATAAAGATCTCTCTCAAATACTGGAGAGGAATCCAGGCTTGTAGGGTTACATTTAAAAGGACACGATTATACTTCACAAGACAAGGCAAGCCCTGCCGATTCAAACATGCATGAAAGTGTGCAGTACTCATGTAACATCACACACACACTCACACACACAGCATGCCTATCTATCTGTCACAATATCTGTTTATTCACCTGACTGAATGGCAACGTCAAACATTTCAACTAGAAGTCATTATTAATATCTTCAATTGAAGACTCTGAAAGAAGACTTGAGTGAAAATACTTTCAATATCAACAGTAGTGTTCCTGCCCTGTCTGTAAGTTTTGCATCAAGTCTATGACAATTCAAAGCATTTTGCTTTAGGGCCGTACAGTATTGTGGAAGGTTTGATATGATTATTTGCAGTAGGACCCTTTTTCCATGTTTCAAGAGGTTGGGAGAGTTCCAGCTATTCATTTACGGTAGTGTCAATATTGTTTAGAGAAAGGGCACTCCAAGGTACCTGATACCAAGAAGCAGGTAGCATACTGTCAATATCTTACATAAGCAGTGTTGCAACCAACCTCCATTGACTTGTTTTATGGGTTTGATTGCTTGGGCTTGGCCTGACCTTGCCCATGCTGGAGAATGCTGCTATGATGCAGTGCATTGCAGGCTCAGTACAGAGGAATCATACTGCAGAGTTCAGCAACAGAAGCACCAGTACACAACAGCTTAACAACATTGAACAAACCTCCTGATCCCCCCGACTACACCAAAAACAAAAGATTTCCTTCCCCTGCTGAAACTAAACAAACAAGTCATTGCAGCTCGATTCAGAGACACAAACTCGCTCTGTGGGGTTAAATCCCCTTGCAGCTTTCATAACCACATGTCTATTGATCTGGATTTAAAACACGCAGGGAGCCCAACATGAAGCACAACATTTAAAGATGAATGGGGCTGTACCTTTCAGAGAAGTGATCTCGTGATGTATGGACCTGGAGCAATCCATCCCCTCTCTCTCTCGGTCTCTGTCTGTCTCTGCTGTTTGCTGCCTGGTTTGGTGCTGGTGGTTCTCACTCTCACTCTTGTTAACACACACACACTCTATAGTCCAGCATTAACACACACACTCTAGCTGTGTGCTGCCGGTGCGCTCTCTCTCTCCTCTCTCTCCTCTCTCTCTCTCTCTTGCTCTCACTCTCTCTCTCTGTAACAAACCCCTCCTCCTACATCCTTCCTAGGCTTTTCCCTGATTGTTGTTTTATCCAATCAGAAGTAGACTGCCAGCCCTTTCATTGGTCAGAGAGCTTGGCTCAGTGCACAGAATATGGCTGCAGCGAGACAGAGACACAGATAGAGGGTGTTTGGAGGGTTTGAGGGTTTGGGGGGTTTGAAGGGTGTGGAGGGTTTGGGGGGTTTGGGGGGTCTGGAGGGTTTGGGGCTTTAAGAACATAAGAATGTAAGAAAGTTTACAAACGAGATTAGGCCATTCAGCCCATCTTGCTCGTTTGGTTGTTAGTAGCTTATTGATCCCAGAATCTCATCAAGCAGCTTCTTGAAGGATCCCAGGGTGTTAGCTTCAACAACATTACTGGGGAGTTGGTTCCAGTCCTCACAATTCTCTGTGTAAAAAAGTGCCTCCTATTTTCTGTTCTGAATGCCCCTTTATCTAATCTCCTTTTGTGACCCCTGGTTCTTGTTTCTTTTTTCAGGTCAAAGAAGTCCCCTGGGTCGACATTGTCTATACCTTTTAGGATTTTGAATGTTTGAATCAGATCGCCGCGTAGTCTTCTTTGTTCAAGACTGAATAGATTCAATTATTTTAGCCTGTCTGCATATGACATGCCTTTTAAACCTGGGATAATTCTGGTTGCTCTTCTTTGCACTCTTTCTAGAGCAGCAATATCCTTTTTGTAACGAGGTGACCAGAACTGAACACAATATTCTAGGTGAGGTCTTACTACTGCATTGTAAAGTTTTAACATTACTTCCCTTGATTTAAATTCAACACTTCTCACAACATATCCGAGCATCTTGTTGGCCTTTTTTATAGCTTCCCCACATTGTCTAGATGAAGACATTTCTGAGTCAACATAAACTCCTAGGTCTTTTTCATAGTTCCCTTCTTCAATTTCATTATCTCCCTGTAGCAGGGCGATTGCCCTGCACGTGTGTATTTAGTGTGGATATAATTTGTATGGGGAAATGGGTTTATTGTGTGTCGTTTTGGAGTGGATTTGTTTAATTGAATTATTGTTTTACAGTCGGGCGCTCGATTGAGACTTCCTGCCTGCTAGGTTTGGTTGAGGGGAAGGGCAGCAAGTGATTGGCTGTGCTGGACCTCAATCAGCAGGAGGGCGGGTCTTGACCGAGTGTCCGTCAGTTCAAAAGCATCCGCGGGAGATGGTTCGGGGCGACTGCAGCGCCATGCCAGAGGGGAGCTGCGTATACTCGGGAGGAGAGGGTCCGCTCTGCAGGAACGACTGCTACGCAACCTTGAGACTGCAAGCGGTGCTTGTGAAGGCAATGCCCAGCCAAGGCCGTATGAAGCAGCAGGAGTCGTTGTATGAATACCGGCTCACGAGTAGGTTAGTTAGGGGATAGTGATCCCATGTGATGTATAGCGAGGGTTACGTAGTGTAGCCGGTTCCTGGAGCGGGACGCCTCGTTTTAAGGCTAGCGCTCGCCCTCTGGGGCACCTTTTATTTGTAGTTTTTGTACTGTGTTTTATTTTGCCTATTGTACAGCTTGCTGTATGTGTCCTCTGTGCGTTACCATGGCTGGTACCGTCACATGACCACCTTTAATTTCAGTTCTGTTTGTATTAATAAATCCTGCTCGCCTGTGCCGGAGTTTCAAATCCACCCCCCAATGTCTCTTTGTACT
This sequence comes from Huso huso, assembly GCA_036884735.1. NCBI lineage: Eukaryota > Metazoa > Chordata > Actinopteri > Acipenseriformes > Acipenseridae > Huso > Huso huso. The sequence continues at coordinate 171,872 of CM072664.1, read as the reverse complement.
TGTAAACAGCGGCTATCCACGCACGTGACATAAGACACGGTCATACTCCCATATGATATTTATAATGCACATTTTTATTGCCTGCATGCAATACTTTACACTTTTCTCTATTAAATGTCATTTGCCATGTGTCTGCCCAGTTCTGAATGCTGTCTAGATCGTTTTCAATGACCTTGCTACAACAGTGTTTGCCAGTCCTCCTATTTTTGTGTCGTCCGCAAATTTAACAAGTTTGCTTACTATACCAGAATCTAAATCATTAATGTAGATTAGGAATAGCAGAGGACCTAATACTGATGCTGTGGTACACCACTGGTTACCTCACTCCATTTTGAGGTTTCTCCTCTAATCAGTACTTTCTGCTTTCTACCTGTTAACCACTCCCTAATCCATGTGTATGCATTTCTTGAATTCCTACTGCATTCAGTTTGAGAATTAATCTTTTATGCGGGACTTTGTCAAAAGCTTTCTGGAAATCTAAATAAACCATGTTGTATGCTTTGCAATTATCCATTGTCGATGTTGCATCGTCAAAAAAGTCAAGCAGGTTAGTTAGACACAATCTCCCTTTCCTAAAACCATGCTGACTGTCTCCCAGGATATTGTTACCATACAGGTAATTTTCCATTTTAGATCTTATTATAGTTTCCATAAGTTTACATATAATAGAAGTCAGGCTTATTGGTCTGTAGTTACCTGGTTCGGATTTGTCTCCCTTTTTGTGGATCGTTATTACGTTTGCTATTTTCCAGTCTGTCGGTACAACCCCTGTTTCAAGAGACTGTTGCATGATCTTGGTTAGCGGTTTGTAAATAACTTCTTTCATTTCTTTGATTACTATTGGTAGGATCTCATCTGGCCCAGGGGATTTGTTTATTTTAAGAGCTCCTAGTCCCTTTAACACTTCTGCCTCTGTTATGCTAAAGTTATTTAAAACTGGATAGGAACAGGTCGACATGTGGGGCATGTTGTCCATGTCCTCCTTTGTAAAAACCTGTGAAAAGTAATCATCTAATATATTTGCTATTTTGTTTTCTTTGTCTATGATTTTGCCATTTGTGTCTCTTAGACATTTAACCTCCCCTTTGAATGTTCTCTTGATGTTATAATATTGGAAAAACATTTGGAATTGGTTTTAGCCCCCTTAGCAATATTGATTTCTATCTCTCTCTTGGCCTTTCCAACTTCCTTTTTGACTTGTGTTTGCAGTTCCAAGTACTCTTTCTGTGTACTTTGTTTTTGGTCCCTTTTAAACGCTCTGAAACGTGCCTTTTTTTGCTGAATATTTTTTTTTAATTGATCTATTAAACCATTTTGGCCATTTTGTTTTAGAGTCTTAGAATCTAAGGGATGGGCAGGGGTGATTGAGAGATGGGTGAGGGTGGTTGGGGGATGGACAAGGTTGATTGAGGTTTTGGCAGGGGTGATTGAGGGATGGAGCGGGGTTGATTGGGAGATGGGCAGTTTGTGGTTGGGAGGGGGTGATTGGGGATGGGCGAGGGTGATTGAGGGTCCCCTCTTTTTAAAACACTTCAGCCTCTGTTTCAGGTCTGGTAAGGAGCTCAAAGGAGGGAAATCAAAGCCCATAAGCAGCAGGAACCCCTAATTAGTCACAAACTTTTCAAAAGACTTGTACTGAAAAGGAAGGGGACAAAAGAGCTTCCCCAATGAATGATTAAACCGCCCAGATCCTAGTGGAAACCCAGCCCGCCATTCAGTCTCTATTCTTAATAAACTCTCAGCAAAAACTCGGGAGCAGCTCTGCTCCTTTCATTTAGACAGCCTGGTGATGTACTACTGCACAGCAGCACAATGCTGCCCAACCTTCTGAACAATTACAACATACAATAACTATACATTAAAGGCACTCAATAATAAAAGGATCTGAATAAATAAAACATTTAAAAAGCACATGACTGAAGGTGTTTCTTATTAAATGTCAAGTCTTTAGTAACACTGAGGGCGCCACACTCGTGGTAACCACAGTGGTACAGCAGTAATGCACTTAGTGAGCTTGTCCAGCCAGGATGTGTGCCAGGAGAGCTTGGGGGAGAAAGTGCCTCGTCAGCCAGCAGAGACTCTGACCAGAGCGGGTCGATGACTCATTCCCAGAGTAGAAACTGAAGAGAGCTGATTAGAAAGAGAAAAGCAATTATGCTGGGTATTTGTAACCCACACTACTCCAGTCACACCCTATGTCACTTGATTCCAATTCTAAGATGTCAAAATATAGATTGTAAGGGAATATCACCACCCTATGGAAGGACTTTCTGGGATTTGAAAGCTGAGGTATTGGTTACCGAGGCAATAACACAATTTTCCCCCTATGTGTCATAACCAGCGAGTGACCAAAAACTAGCCAAGTCCCATGAATGCAATTAGTAAGTGTGACACAGTACCAATGGGCCAACATAAGAATGTTCTCCATGATCCAAACTGAGGTCCTTTTCCAGCAATGTATCAAGATATGACTGCATGCTCCTCTCCTACTAGCTCTCGGGACGGCAACAGTTCCACCCTCTCTGTTGGCAGAGGCAGGAACAGCGACCCGTCTCCCTCTGGTGGCAGAGGCAGGAACAGCGGCCCGTCTCCCTCTGGTGGCCAGAGGCAGGGGTGGAGGTAGAGGCAGCTCCGGCTCCTCTTCACCTGGTGGTGGAAGTCATGACAGTAGCACCGACATTTCCCTCTCTGGCACTATGGGCCATGGTACCATCTCCTCCCACTCCAGCTCTGGAGAACACTGCAGCTCCTTCCTCTAGCAGCAGAGGCGGGAGCAGCAGCTCACCTCCCTCTGGTAGTGGAGACGGGAACATTAACCTGTCTCCTTCTGGTGGTGGAGGTAGAGGCAGTTCCATCTCCTCTCCTCCGGATGCTGGGGTTGGAAACAGACGGTCTCCCTCAGTCAGACTCAAGTCCGGCCAGTTGTCTCCCTCGTATGGCGGAGACAGGTCCCATAGTCCATCTCCTTCAGCCTCCTCTGGCGATCCGTCTTTGGCCTCCCCGGGCGATCCGTCTTCACACCATGGGCGTTATCAAGACCAGCCCATGATTTCCCTCTAGAGGGGGAGATGGGTATAATAATCCATCTCCTTCTAGGGGCTGAGATGGTCACAACCTTGGTGGAGAAGGCAGTCTTGACCTGGCATTAGAGGCCAGGACAGCAGACAGTCTTGACCTGGCGGTGGAGACAGGGACAGCAGGCAGTCTTGACCTGGCATTGGAGAGAGGGACAGCAGGCAGTCTTGACCTGGCATTGGAGGCCAGGACAGCAGATAGTCTTGACCTGGAGGTGGAGACAGGGACAGCAGACAGTCTTGACCTGGCATTGGAGAGAGGGACAGCAGGCAGTCTTGACCTGGCATTGGAGAGAGGGACAGCAGGCAGTCTTGACCTGGTGGTGGAGACAGGGACAGCAGGCAGTCTTGACCTGGCGTTGGAGACAGGGACAGCAGGCAGTCTTGACCTGGCGTTGGAGACAGGGACAACAGGCAGTCTTGACCTGGCGGTTGAGACAGGGACAGCAGGCAGTCTTCACCTGGAGGTGGAGGCTGGGACAGCAGGCAGTCTTGACCTGGCGTTTGAAAGAGGGACAGCAGGCAGTCTTCACATGGAGGTGGAGGCAGGGACAGCAGGCAGTCTTGACCTGGCGTTGGAGAGAGGGACAGCAGGCAGTCTTGACCTGGCGGTGGAGACAGGGACAGCGGGCAGTCTTGACCTGGCGTTGGAGACAGGGACAGCAGGCAGTCTTGACCTGGCGTTGGAGACAGGGACAGCAGGCAGTCTTCACCTGGTGCCAGAGGCAAGAGCGGAAATGGCAAACATACCTCTTCCAGCACTGGAGACAGCGGGGCCTTTCCCTCTCACTAGAGACAGCGGGGCCTCTCCCTCTCACTAGAGACAGCGGGGCCTCTCCCTCTCACTGGAGACAGCGGGGCCTCTCCCTCTCACTAGAGACAGCGGGGCCTCTCCTCTCACTGGAGACAGCGGGCCTCTCCCTCTCACTGGAGACAGCGGGCCTCTCCCTCTCACTAGAGACAAGGGGCCTCTCCCTCTCACAAGAGACAGCGGGGTCTCTCCTCCTCACTGGAGACAGCGGGGGTCTCCCTCTCACTGGAGACAGCGAGGGCCTCTCCCTCTCACTGGAGACAAAGGTCTCTCCCTCTCACTAGAGACAGCGGGGCCTCTCCCTCTCACTAGAGACAGCGGCGTCTCTCTCTCTCACTGGAGACAGCAGCGTCTCTCTCTCTCACTGGAGACAGCGGGGCCTCCCTCTCACTGGAGACAGCGGGCTCTCCTCTCACTCTCTCCCTCTCACTAGAGACAGCAGGGCCTCTCCCTCTCACTACTGGAGACAGCGGGGTCTCCCCTCTCACTGGAGACAGCGGGGTCTCTCCCTCTCACTGGAGAGCAGGGGCCTCTCCCTCTCACTGGAGACAGAGGGGTCTCTCCCTCTCACTGGAGACAAAGGGCCCTCCCCTCTCACTGGAGACAGAGGGGTCTCTCCCTCTCACTGGAGACAGCGGGGCCTCTCCCTCTCACTGGAGACAGCGGGGCCTCTCCCTCTCACTGGAGACAGCGGGGTCTCTCCCTCTCACTGGAGACAGCGGGGCCTCTCCCTCTCACGAGAGACACGGGTGTCTCTCTCTCACTGGAGGCAGCGGGGCCTCTCCCTCTCTAACTGGAGACAGCGGGGCCTCTCCCTCTCACTGGAGACAGCGGGGTCTCTCCCTCTCACTGGAGACAGCGGGCGTCTCTCCCTCTCACTGGAGACAGCGGGGCCTCTCCCTCTCACTGGAGATAGCGGGGCCTCTCCCTTTCTCACTGGAGACAGCGGGGCCTCTCCCTCTCTAACTGGAGACAGCGGGGCCTCTCCCTCTCTCACTGGAGACAGCGGGGCCTCTCCCTCTCTCACTGGAGACAGCAGGGCCTCTCCCTCTCACTGGAGACAGCGGGGCCTCTCTCAGTCCAGGCTAAATAAAAACCTCTTCAAAACATAACATACATGGGCACAAGGACCAAAGCAACAAAACACAAATCAATGCCCACAACGAGTACCTATATATACATATATAATATTACAGGTAGCCATCGTAACACTTACTCTCCGTGTCTCTCCAAACCACTCCACCCAGACAAAGGATTCCTCCTGGTTTTTTTAGTCTGTGGCTGGAGCCCATTTTAATCAATAATTAACAATTAGCTAATGAAGGCTCCAGCCACATTCTCACATGTATTGGCAGGGAGGAATTTAACCCCCTCCCTGCCGATCCAAAACAAATAGGACAGTCACAACCCATGTTATACATGCAAAGACAAGAGTCTGGATGAAATAACCTCACAGACTCACTTGATTAAAGCAGATCACAGATTTTTCATGGATTTTGCAACAAATTAACAGAAGTAATAATTGTTTTCACTCCATCACTTTAACAAACAGCTGCACCCGAGGACTTCCTACAGTTCTTCAAACCAGCAGCTGTACTCATGTTGTCTTTCATGAGCATGTTATATATTCACCGACTGCCAAAGCAACTCTGTGGCAGGGCTGAGGCTTGCCCCTGGAAAATATAGTTTAGTTTCATTATAAATGTGGTTTGTTGTTTTAAAATAAAAATAGAAAAATATTGTTTTGTAAAATAATGTGTGCTAGATATGGCTGGGCTGGCCAGGTGTATATTGACTACGTGATTATCAATTAACCTTGGTCACCTGCCTTTAAAAAGGGGCTGTAGAGGTGGCCATTGGTTCTGAGCACTGTGTGTGGAACCAGGGTGAGCTATAACACGATCACTGTGTGTGGAACCAGGGTGAGCTATAACACGATCACTGTGTGTGGAACCAGGGTGAGCTATAACACGATCACTGTGTGTGGAACCAGGGTGAGCTATAACACGATCACTGTGTGTGGAACCAGGGTGAGCTATAACACGATCACTGTGTGTGGAACCAGGGTGAGCTATAACACGATCACTGTGTGTGGAACCAGGGTGAGCTATAACACGATCACTGTGTGTGGAACCAGGGTGAGCTATAACACGATCACTGTGTGTGGAACCAGGGTGAGCTATAACACGATCACTGTGTGTGGAACCAGGGTGAGCTATAACACGATCACTGTGTGTGGAACCAGGGTGAGCTATAACACGATCACTGTGTGTGGAACCAGGGTGAGCTATAACATGATTACTGTGTGTGGAACCAGGGTGAGCTATAACACGATCACTGTGTGTGGAACCAGGGTGAGCTATAACATGATCACTGTGTGTGGAACCAGGGTGAGCTATAACACGATCACTGTGTGTGGAACTAGGGTGAGCTATAACACGATCACTGTGTGTGGAACTAGGGTGAGCTATAACACGATCACTGTGTGTGGAACCAGGGTGAGCTATAACACGATCACTGTGTGTGGAACTAGGGTGAGCTATAACTGTGTGTGGAACAGGGTGAGCTATCACTGTGTGTGGAACCAGGGTGAGCTATAACACGATCACTGTGTGTGGAACCAGGGTGAGCTATAACCCGATCACTGTGTGTGGAACCAGGGTGAGCTATAACACGATCACTGTGTGTGGAACCAGGGTGAGCTATAACACGATCACTGTGTGTTTATCCAGGATTAACTTCAGGGTAGGGATTCATTTAGGGGATTTGAATCCCTCCCCAGGTTAGTGCAGGGACAAGGTTCCTGGTGCGGGAGTAGCCTGCGGCCCCAGCTTGGCCACCTTTTATTTACTAACTTTGTTTTGTACAGTGTGTTTTTTTTAATATATATTCTTCTGCATTAGGGCTACCATTGCTGGTACCCTAGTGGCGGCCACCAACCACTGCACCTGCTTGTACATTTATAAAAGCTGGATGCCTGAGCAGCGTTTCAACATCAAACCCTCTGTGTCTCTCTCATCTCTCAGCAGAAACCCACACAGTAACATAACGCCCCTGTTACAAACTCATAGCCCGTTGAGACTGTGTATCCCACTTCTCCATAAGCAGTTACACTTCAGCCACTACACCATATACTAATTTTAGTGTACAGATGTGTTCTGCTCTGCACTCAATCATAAAGGTGAGTATTTGACCCTTCTCATGCTTTTTTTTTTAAACATTCTCCTCTACCAGCTGCAATATTCTTCTTGTTTGCTAGTTTTCTTACAGCATTTCATTACTCAGCCTGGGTTTGGCTTGTCACTGCTGGACAGTGCAGTGCTCTCCTCATTGCTCAGCCTGGGTTTGGCTTGTCGCTGTTGGACAGTGCAGTGCTCTCCTCATTGCTCAGCCTGGGTTTGGCTTGTCGCTGTTGGACAGTGCAGTGCTCTCCTCATTGCTCAGCCTGGGTTTGGCTTGTCACTGTTGGACAGTGCAGTGCTCTCCTCATTGCTCAGCCTGGGTTTGGCTTGTGACTGTTAGACAGTGCAGTTTGACAATGCAAGAAGCTGGTCGTTTTGTCCAACCAAATTTGAAGGTGTCTATCAGAACACTTCGGACTGAGAATCAGTAAGTGTACAATATTGGAATTGTATGTACAGTATTACAGAAACAATGTTTACATTACAAGTTGCTGTATTTCAGAACTGAAAGGAATGACGCCAGTGGTGGATGTGGCCGTATTCTTACTGCAGAGCAGGAGATGGCCACAGTGGACATGGCAAAAACTGACAAAAAATGACATTTGCCTGAAGGACATCCAGCAAAACATCATTGCAGATGTTGAAATGTTTGAAGGGGTTGATGCCATAAGTACAACCACTATTGGATGCATATTGAAAAGGTACCAAATAACTATGAAACAGATTTATTTGGTGCCTTTTCAAATAAATGAGGCGAGAGTGAAAGCATTGCGATGTGAATACGTTCAGGGAAGTGTACAGCCATTCTGCTAGTACTACAGTGATAATATGAACAGTGAGATGCTTTGTGGCTGAGAAGTGTGTGTCTTTGTGCATATTCTTTTGATATGTGGCCTGTGTTCTACAGTGCAGTAGGAGGGCTGTCAGCATTGTTCTGTGATGATTGATTTTGAAATGAGTTGGAGTAAAGTTCCTCATGAATGAATGGCCAACTTGATTTTCAGAGACGGATGAGCCATATCACAAAATGGTGGGCACAAAAATCCTGTGTCAACCACCGAGGTCTGGGGACAATGTCAATTTCCATCATGAGTGTGGTTTCCAGACTTCAGCATGATGTTCCTGATTTCTCAACCCTATGGAATTTATTTTCACTCTGGAGGTGGAAGGTGTATGACCAACCGTCAAGCCACCCTTGCCCAGGCCATGGATGAGGCGTGGTGACATTGGCGCAGCAGTGCCAGGGGTGGATAAGGCACTCCAAAAAAGATCTTATCCACGGTGTCTGTAATGAGGACATAAGATGTGATGTGGGGCTGTGGCCTCATGCTGAAAACAGAATATAACAATGAAATGGTGTGGAGCCATATCAAAATATGGAGTTGTATATTTACAATAAAATTTTGTTCACTGTGATTTAGATCACTTTTTATTTGATTTAAAACAAAAGGCCCATGCTTTATGTTTGAATTTTTTGGATTTGTTCTGATTATTTTATGTTATTCTGCTCAAATGATTACAACAAATTTTGAACATTTTGTTTTGAGGTGAATTGGGACAATGTCACTTTCATTTTCTCTGCAGGATTTTGATTGGTAGTTTGGGGTACAAGTGTGGTTTGCAAAAAGCAATTGTAAAAACTATAATCCAGACTTCAGCATGATGTTCCTCAACAGGCAACCACCATATTCCCATTTCTCAACCCTATAGGCGTGGTTCTTCTTTTCTAACTTCAGTTTTCAGTCTGAACTCTATTAGGAGGTTTCTAACTTCAGGTGTGAACCTCTATTAGACGTGGTTCTTCTTTTTCACAGTTTGAACCTCTATTAGAGCAAGTTTCTCAGTCTGAACCTCTATTAGACGCGGTTCTACTTTCTAACTTCAGTTTCTCAGTCTGGATGAGGCGGTTCTTCTTTTAACTTCAGTTTCTCAGTCTGAACCTCTACAGCTTCTTTTTCTAACTTCAGTTTCTCAGTGAACCTCTATTAGAAATGGTTCTACTTTCTAACTTCAGTTTCTCAGTCTGAACCTCTATTAGGCGGCGGTTCTACTTTCTAACTTCAGTTTCTCAGGGACGCGGTTCTTCTTTCTAAGGCAACAAGGACTATCTATACAGGTGGGGACGGACTGCACTTAAACAGAAAGGGAACCAATCTACTCGGAGAAAGGATCCTTCAGTACAGAAGCATTTAAACTAGAAAGGAAGGGGAGAAAACAAAAAAACAGAAGGGAGACTACATCAAAACAAGGGCAACAACTCAGGTAAGACCACTTGCTAGAAGTCTCAGAAACAAAATGTTAGTGTGCACTGTAACTAATGAGGTGACAGAAACTTGGTTGTCTGAGAGTGATGGAAATGAATAAATATCAGTGGGTACACACTGTATAGGAAAGACAGGCAGGAAAACAGAGTAGATACATAAGATGAAAGGTGTTAAATCAGGACAAAGAAAACAATGCAGAATCAATATGGGTCAGAATAATCAAATTCAAAGGGCATAATAATAGATAACCGCCAAATTGTGTATATTTACAAATTACTGTGAGCAAAATAATTTTGTTCACTGACATTGAAATTTAGATCATACTAATTTTCAATTTGATTTAAACAATGGGGATGCATGACGAAATTTGGAAATGACAAATTTGTTTATTTTGGTATTATTTTAGTCTTTTCAAATAATGAAGAAGACAGAATAATTTGTTCAGGATTATTGGCAAACTGTTATTCTCATTTGAAAATTTTTAAAACCCCAAAAGTAATGACTAAATGAACATTTTGAACTATTTGATGTTTTGAGTAAAATGAAAACATCCATGAATTGTTTTTTAAAATTGTGTACTTTACAAAACAATTACATCCCTAGACAAATCTAAATCTAAAACAAAAAAAATGGTTTAATAGATTTAAAAAAATATTCTGCGAAAAAAGGACTTTTGAGCGTTTAAAAGGGACCAAAAACAAAGCACACAAAGGGTACTTGAACTGCAAACACAAGAGTTAGAAAGGCAAGAGAGAGATAGAAATCAATATTGTAAGGGGCTAAAACCAATTCCAAAATGTTTTCCAATATTATAACAGCAAGAGAACATTCAAAGAGGAGGTTAAATGTCTAAAAGACACAAATGGCAAAATCATAGATGAAAGAAAAAAAATAGCAAATATATTAAATGATTACTTTTCACAAAAAGTTTTAAATAACTTTAGCATAACAGAGGCAGAAGTGTTAAAGGGACTAGGAGCTCTTAAAATAAACAAATCCCCTGGGCCGGATGAGATCCTCCCAATAGTACTCAAAAGAAATGAAAGAAGTTATTTACAAGCCGCTAACCAAGATCATGCAACAGTCTCTTGACACAGGGGGTTGTACCGACATTGCAATAGAGACAAAACTGAACCAGGTAACTTTTACTTCTATTATATTAAACTTATGGAAACTATTAAGATCCAAAATGAAAAGGTTTATGGTAACAATATCCTGGGTGACAGCCAGCATGGTTTTGGAAGGAGATCATGTCTGAACCTCTTGACTTTTTTAGATGCAACATTGAAAATGGACAACTTCACGACATGGTTTTAGATTTCAGAAAGCTTTTGACAAAGTCCCGCATAAAGATTAATTCTCAAACCTCTATTAGGGATTCAAGGTTCATGCACATGGATTTGGTTAACATGTAGAAAACAAGTACTGATTAGAGGAGAAACCTCAAAATGGAGGTGAGAGGTAACCAGTGGTGTACCAGACGTATTAGGTCCTCTTCTATTCCTAAACATTAATGATTTAGACTCTGATTTGAACCTCAAACTAGTTAGAAGCGACACAAAAAATAGGAGGAGGCAGACACTGTTCAAAAGGTCATTCAAATGATTAGACCGCATTCAAAATTGGGAGACCATGGCAAATGAAATTTAATAGAGAAAAATTAAAGTATTGCATGCGGCAATAAAATGTTCATTATAAATATCATTTGAAGAAGGAACTTGAAAAAAGACCTAGAATGTTTTTTCTCAGTCTGAACCTCTATCTATTGGGGAAGATGCTTGGATATATTGTGAGAAGTGTTGAATTTAAATCAAATGCTTGGAAGTAATGTTTCTACAATGCATTCTAAACTTCACCTAGAATATTTGTTCAGTTCTGAACCTCTGTTACAAAAAGGATATTGCTGCTCTAGAAAGAGTGCAAAGAAACAACCAGAATTATCCCGGGTTAAAAGGCATGTCGTATGCAGACAGTCTAAAAGAATTGAATCTATTCAGTCTTGAACAAAGAAGACTACGGCGATCTGATTCAAACATTCAAAATTCTAAAAGGTATAGACAATGTCAACCTGGGGACTTCTTTGACTTGAAAAAAAGAAAAAAAAAAGGACCAGGGGTCATAAATGGAGATTAGATAAAGGGGCATTCAGAACAGAAAATGGAGGTTACACACACTTTCTTGGAACCAACTTCAGTAATTCTGACACCTGGGATCCTTCAAGAACTTGATGAGATTCTGGGATCTAAATTAGCAAGATGGGCTGAATGGTTCTTCGTTTGTAAACTTTCTTATGTTCTTATGATTCTTATAGGTGGTCCTGCTCCTACTAATTTTTTAATTAAGTATCATTATTAGTTGGTGTTTCAATTTAGGGAGGGTGTGTGTCTGTGATTTTAAACCAGGTAGTGTGGTTATTTGAATAATAGGGTGATTTGCAATTTGTAATTGTATCAGGAGGGTGGTTTATTAACTTGAAGAGAGTTGTTTGCATTTGGATTGGTCTCCACACAGCCTCCTGTAGTGGTGTGATCCCCTTTGAAGTGTGTAAAAGTATTGTCAATAGAGCAGTTAGCAGTTGTGCCAGTCCCTTGCAAAGTGAGGTGGAACCTATTTAAGGGTGGGCATATAATAGTGGTCAGTCTACAGGAACCAGGGACTGAGGCAGATAGGCAAGTTCCTGCTTCAAGTAATCTTTAATTAACTACATTTGGTAACTTTGTAAGGTGGTGTTTGAATTAGCTGAGTTGTGTGTGATTAGTACCAGGTGAGTGGTTTAATTCAATAGAAGTTGATTTGCTATCTGATTGGTTTCACGCAGTTGTTTTTTCTATATTAAGCAGCCTATTTCTGTGCCAGCAAGAAGCGCCAGCAAACAGAAGAGCCTCAACAAAAGAGCCGGGAGTCTAGCTGTGGGAGTCCAGCAAGGGAGGCCTGCGCAGGAGACACTGTTCAATAGATCCAAACCTAACAGCGCTCTGGAAGAAGCCATCTACTAGTCAGGTCTGTATTCTCCACCCCACTGCTCCTACTGTGCCTTTGTCTTGCTTGTCCTGCTATGACTATCTCTCACATCCCTGTTCTGTCCCCGTCCTCGTCCTCTGCCCCTCCCTCCGCTGCTGCTCCTCCAACCCCTCTAACCTCATTTCTCTGCCTCTCCCCCCTCCGCACTCTCTGGTGCACTCTGGAACTGTCACTCTTCTGCTAACAAAGCTGATTTCATCTCTGCCTTTGCCTCCCACCTCTCGCTCGATTCCTTGCTGTTTACTGAAACCTGGCTGTCCCCTGATAACACTGTTACTCCTGCTGCCCTGTCCTCTCTCACGTTCTGTCCCATACCCCTTGAGTTATGCGTCTCACTGGACGGGGAGGTGGGGACAGGTCTTCTCTCTCTCTCCTCCTTACTCTTTTCTGTCCCTCCCGATCTCACCTCCTCTCTGTCAGTACCTTTGAATTTCATGCAGTCCAACTACCCTCTCCCTGTCAACTCCTGCTCATTGTTCTGTACCGCCCCTGGGCCTCTCACTCACTTTCTGGATGAACTCGACTATCATCTCCTCCTCCTCCCTCTCTGTCTACCCCGACTGTCCTGTTGGGTGACTTCAACATCCATCTCTCCAACCCCAGCCACTCTGCTGGATTCCTCCCTCTTCACTCCCTTCTGTCTCTCTCCGTCCCCTCCTACCCACAAAGCTGGTTGTCAACTGGACCTCACCTTCTCCAGGGCCTGCTGCCCCTCCAACCTCTCTGTCACCCCCTGGACCTCTCTGATCACTATTTCATCTCTTTTCTCTGTCTCTCCCCCTCCCTGCTCCTCTACCCCCACTGTCACCTCTCGCCGTAACCTCCGCTCTCTCTCCCCTCTGTCCTTGCCTCCACTGCTCTCTCTCACCTCCCTCCCATCTCCTTTTCACAACTCTCCGTAGACTCTGCTACCTCCACCTCTTCTCCTCACTCACCTCCTCCCTCGACTCCCTCTGTCCCCTCACCTCCCGACCTGCTCGCCTCCCTTCCCCATCCCTGGCTCTCCTCTGTGCTCCGCTCGGCAAGAATCACACTGCGATCTGCTGAAAAGAAATGGAAGAGAACCAAACTCCCTGCTGCCCTAGACCTTTACCGCACTCTCCTCCTCCTTCTCCTCTACTCTCTCCTCTGCTAAATGTGCTTTTTTCCAATCTGTAATCGAAGCCTCCACTAACAACCCCGTAAACTATTCTCTACCTTCTCCTCCCTCCTAAACCCTCCCCCTCCTCCTCCCTCCTCTATCTCCCCTGACGACTTTGCCTCCTTCTTCTCTTCTAAAATCTCAGATATCCCCAAACTCTTAACACCTCTCCCTCCCCGCACCCCTCCTGCTCCAACCCCCACACCCACTACATCCCCTACTAACTCGCCCTCCTCTCCACCTTCTTGCCCTCTCAGACTCTGACCTCTCCTCCCTGCTCCAGGGTCACAAACCCACCACGTGTGCCTTGGACCCCTCCCCACTCACCTCTTTCAAGCTGCTGCTCCTGCTCTACTCCCCTTCATCTCCTCACTCCTCAACACCTCTCTACTTTCTGGCATCTTTCCTCTGCCTTCAAAAAAGCCTCTATCACTCCCCTCCTCAAAAACCTACCCTCGACCCCACCTCCTCCAGAGCTACCGTCCTGTCTCCCTCCTACCCTTCCTCTCCAAAACCCTCGAGCGGACTGTACACCGCCAGCTCTCTGCTTTCCTGTCCAACCACTCTCTGCTTGACCCTCTCCAATCTGGCTTCCGCTCTGCTCACTCCACTGAAACTGCCCTCCTGTCTGTCACCAACTCACTTAAGTGTGCGAGCTGCCTCTCTCTCCTCTGTCCTAATTCTCCTCGACCTCTCTGCTGCCTTTGACACTGTTGATCACTCTATTCTACTATCATCTCTTGCTGACCTGGGGATCTCTGGCACTGCTCTGGCCTGGTTCTCCTCCTACCTCTCCAACCGCACTTACCAGGTAACCTGGCGTGGAGCAACCTCCACACCTCACCCCTCTCTTAACTGGAGTCCCCAAGGGTCAGTCTTGGGTCCTCTCCTGTTCTCTCTCTCTAAACCCGCTCCTGGGCCCCTCATCGCATCCTATGGTTTCTCATACCATTTCTATGCTGATGATGCTCAGATTTTCCTCTCCTTCCCCACCTCTGACTCCACCATCTCCTCCCGTATCTCTACCTGTCTGTCTGCTATTTCCTCCTGGATGCACTCGCATCACCTCAAACTCAACCTCTCTAAATCTGACCTCCTTTTCTTTCCCCTCCTCCCCTCCTCTGATCTCTCTATCTCTGTTCCTCTGGAATCTACCACACTCTCTCCCTCTTCCTCAGCTAAGAAACTTTGAGTCACCCTGGACCCCTGCCTCTCTTATTCCCAGCACATCTCCACTCTGGCACGCACTTGCCGATTCTTCCTGAGCAACATCCGAAGAATCCGACCCTTCCTCACCAACTATGCTACCCAGCTCCTGGTCCAGGCCCTGGTACTCTCCCGCCTAGACTACTGCAACTCCCTCCTGGCTGGCCTCCCTGCGTCCGCCACCCGTCCGCTCCAGCTCATCCAGAACTCTGCTGCCCGCCTGGTGTTCTCTCTGCCTCGCCCCCACGCTACTCCACTACTCCGCTCGCTCCACTGGCTCCCGATCACCGCTCGCATCCAGTTCAAGACTCTTGTACTAGCCTACAGATGCCTTGACCAGACTGCACCCAGCTACCTCCAGACCCTCATCTCTCCCTACACCCCCACTCGACCTCTCCGCTCTGCCTGCACTAGAAGACTGGCTCTACCTCCGCTACGCTCCCCTGCCTCCCGAGCCCGCTCCTTCTCCACCCTTGCTCCGCAGTGGTGGAACGACCTTCCTACAGATGTCAGGACTGCCCAGTCCCTGACCACATTCAGCGCCTCCTTAAGACTCACCTCTTCAAACAGCACCTGTAGAACTCCTCTGTTGTATCCTGGGACACTATCACCCTTCATTTAAATATGCTTTAGTTTGCTCTTATCTGCCCCCTATTTTACTACATTTAATCCTATGCTTCAGAATACTGTAATCTGCCAAGTGTTTAACCTGTAGTATTTTGTACTTAATCATATCCTGATGTAACTCACTATTTAATCATATCCTGATGTAACTTTCACTATTATCTGCTGTATTATTGAATTGTGGTTTGTCACACTTGAAAAAATTATTGTATTTCTTGCTCTTATTGTATGACTTGTATTGTAACACTTGAATGTATTTGTATTTGCTTGCGATTGTAAGTCGCCCTGGATAAGGGCGTCTGCTAAGAAATAAATAATAATAATAATAATAATAACTTCAGTTTCTCAGTCTGAACCTCTATTAGACGCTACTTTGGTTCTTCTTTCTAACTTCAGTTTCTCAGTCTGAACCTCTATTAGACGCGGTTCTACTTTCTAACTTCAGTTTCTCAGTCTGAACCTCTATTAGACGCGGTTCTACTTTCTAACTTCAGTTTCTCAGTCTGAACCTCTTAGACGCGGTTCTACTTTCTAACTTCAGTTTCTCAGTCTGAACCTCTATTAGACGCGGTTCTACTTTCTAACTTCAGTTTCTCAGTCTGAACCTCTATTAGACGCGGTTCTACTTTCTTACTTCAGTTTCTCAGTCTGAACCTCTATTAGACGCGGTTCTACTTTCTAACTTCAGTTTCTCCAATTCCAAGTTGTAATTCTTTGTGTCTGTATGTTTGCTTCACTAGTTTATGAAGGGCTAGTATAGGAGTTAGTCGTGGGTTTATCTCCATGAACTCGTCAGTATAGTTCATGAAGGGCTGGTATAGGAGTTAGTTGTGGGCTTATCTCCATGGACTCGTCAGTATATTATTATTATTATTATTTATTTCTTAGCAGACGCCCTTATCCAGGGACGACTTACAGTCGTAAACAAATACATTTCAAGAATCACAGTACAAGTAATAATACAATTAAGAGCAAGATAAATACAATGACTTTGATTCAAGCAAGTACAAGTGTGACAAAATACGATTCAATAATACAGCAGATAACAGTGTCAGTGATAGTTACATCAGGATATAATTAAATACAAAATACTACAGATTAAATAACACTTGGCAGATTACAGTACTCTAAAGTACAGGATTAAATGCAGTAAAATAGGGGGCAGATAAGAGCAAGTAAAGCGCATTTAAGGAAGGGTGATAAGTGTCCCAGGGGAAAAACAGAGGAGTTCTACAGGTGCTTTCTGAAGAGGTGAGTCTTGAGGAGGCGCCGGAATGTGGTCAGGGACTGGGCAGTCCTGACATCTGTAGGAAAGTGTAACAGGGCGAGGTGCCCTGTACATTGTTTTGTTTATTTATCTTTAGAACGGGGTCCCCCTCCGCCCCTGTGTTATTTTGTATTTTATTATTATTATTATTATTATTATTATTATTATTATTTAGTATTGTATTTATATGATGGCGAAACGCCGCAGGGTTTGTTATTGTTTTGTATTTTGACGGCGTAGCCGATTATTTTGTAGCGTGGATGGGTAGCCCCATCCACAGCACTTTAATAAACTCGTGCAGATTGTGGCCGAGGGGTAATAGGATAATTACTAGCCAGTTAAACCCCTCGGCCATGGTATATAAGCCTACAGCTCTCGGCACTCGTGGTGGGTGTATGAGAGGAGCATAGAGAGCGAGGAGAGAGAGAAAGAGAACAACGAAACTTAAAAATAACATAGGAACAGTGAAGGCAATCTGCCCAGCCTGACCTGTGTTTTATTTATTTTGTGTTCGAGATTTGTTTTTGTTTACACCTTTTATTTTGCTCTATGAGCACAGTGTTTTTGTTTGAAATTGTGACAGGAGTGAAAGGAGTCCCTCTTGTAATTTGCCCTCCCGACTACTGGCAGCGCTGTGCAGGAAGGACCGAGACACAGGAGAATGGCTGAGTCATGGTTGGGGCAGAAGCCACAGTGGGGGCGGCCATCTTAACTTGGGGCAGGACCTCATGGTTGAGCCCCATTATTGCAATCAGCTGTGCTGCGCTCGAGGATTGGCTGAGGTGGGGCAGTGCACTGATTGTAGGGGCAGGGCTCGGCACTATTTAGGCTGTGGGGTTCTGCCATTTGGTCTCCCTATCCTGGACTGAGACAGTTGTGCTGTGTGAGCGCTGTGAGTTTTGTTCTTTTGTTTGTTTTGTTTATATTCAGACTGAGGATTCCCAGACCGGCTGCCTTCGAGTCCGGACTTTCCCCTGAGATCCTGGGAAGCTGCAGGAATTACTTGTCCTGTTTTTTTGAAGAGGGAGCCCGAGCCACCTGCTGTGGTGTGGATCACTGAAAAACCCTGTGGCAGTGTTTTTCTTCTGTTTGGACTATTTGTTTTTCATTTCAAGCCTCTGCTTACCATAGCTGGTAACAGTGGCAGTTTCTTTTGCTGCAATTGTGTTGGAACCCTCTACTCGGGACATTGTGGTTTTTTTGTGGGAGTTATAAATAAAAATCCAACCCCAACTACGTGCTTCCTGTCTCCATCACTTCCTCCCATAACCCACCACAGAAATATTTATTTTATTTTTGCTAAATAAAACGGCAAACGCCACCTTAAACTGCAGTACTTCCCCTGTGTCAGTTTTCCTTCCTGCTTCTGGCCTGACGTCAGACCACTCATCCAGCCTGCCACAGAAGGTCATTCCACCACTGCGGGGTGAGGGTGGAGAAGGAGCGGACTCTGGAGGCAGGGGAGCGTAAAGGAGGTAGAGCCAGTCTTCTAGTGCAGGCGGAGCGGAGAGGTCAAGTGGGGGTGTAGGGAGAGATGAGAGTCTTGAACTGGATGCGAGCGGTAATCGGGAGCCAGTGGAGTGAGCGGAGCAGTGGAGTTGCAAGTGCATCCAGGAGGAGATAGCAGACAGACAGGTAGAGATATGGGAGGGGATGGTGGAGTCAGAGGTGGGGAAGGAAAGGAAAATCTGAGCATCATCAGCATAGAAATGGTAGGAGAAACCATAGGATGCGATGAGGGGGCCCAGGGAGCGGGTTTAGAGAGAGAACAGGAGAGGACCCAAGACTGACCCTTGGGGGACTCCTGTTGAGAGAGGGCGAGGTGTGGAGGTTGCTCCCCAGGTTACCTGGTAAGTGCGGGTTGGAGAGGTAGGAGGAGAACCAGGCCAGAGCAGTGTCAGAGATTCCCAGGTCAACAAGAGGATAGTAGAATAGAGTGATCGAAAGTGTCAAAGGCAGCAGAGAGGTTGAGGAAAATTAGGACAGAGGAGAGAGAGGCAGCTCGGGCAGAGTTTAGTGAGTTGGTGACAGACAGGAGGGTGGTTTCAGTGGAGTAAGCAGAGCGGAAGCCAGATTGGAGAGGGTCGAGCAGCAGTGTGGTTAGACAGGAAAGCAGAGAGCTGGTGGTGTACAGCCCCTCGAGGGTTTTGGAGAGGAAGGGTAGGAGGGAGACAGGACGGTAGCTCTGGATGGAGGTGGGGTCGGGGGGTTTTTGAGGAGGGGAGTGATAGAGGCTTGTTTGAAGGCAGAGGGAAAGAGACCAGAAAGGAGAGAGGTGTTGAGAAGGAAGGAGATGAAGGAAGTAGAGCAGGAGCAGAAGCTTGAAAGAGGTGAGTGGGGAGGGGGTCCAGGGCACACGTGGTGGGTTTGTGACCCTGGAGCAGGGAGGAGAGGTCAGAGTCTGAGAGGGGCGAGAAGGTGGAGAAGGAGGGTGAGATTGTAGGGGATGCAGTGGGTGTAGGGGTTGGAGCAGGAGGGGGTACGGGGGAGGGAGAGGTGTTAAAGAGTTTGCGGATATCTGAGATTTTAGAAGAGAAGAAGGAGGCAACGTCATCAGAGGAGATAGAGGAGGGAGGAGGAGGGGGGGTTAGTGGGAGGAGAAGGTAGAGAATAGTTTACGTGGGTTGTTAGTGGAGGCTTGGATTACAGATTGGAAATAAGTACATTTAGCAGAGGAGAGAGTAGAGGAGAAGGAGGAGACGAGAGTGCGGTAAAGGTCTAGGGCAGCAGGGAGTTTGGTTCTCTTCCATTTCTTTTCAGCAGATCGCAGTGTAATTCTTGCCGAGCGGAGCGCAGAAGAGAGCCAGGGATGGGGAGGGGAGGGGCGAGCAGGTCGGGAGGTGAGGGGACAGAGGGAGTCGAGGGAGGAGGTGAGGGAGGAGAAGAGGGTGGAGGTAGCAGAGTCTACCGAGAGTTGTGAGAAGGAGTCGATAGGAGGGAGGTGAGAGAGAGCAGTGGAGACAAGGACAGAGGGGGAGAGAGAGCGGAGGTTACGGTGAGAGGTGACAGTGGGGGTAGGAGGAGCAGGGAGAGAGGGGAGAGACAGAGAAAAAGAGATGAAATAGTAATCAGAGAGGTCCAGGGGGGTGACAGAGAGGGTGGAGGGGCAACAGGCCCTGGAGAAGGCGAGGTCCAGTTGACGGCCAGCTTTGTGTGTAGGAGGGGATGGAGAGAGACAGAAGTCGAAGGAGTGAAGGAGAGGGAGGAATCCGGCAGAGTAGCTGGGGTTGGAGAGATGGATATTGAAGTCACCTAACAGGACAGTTGGGGTAGACAGAGGTCCATGGAACTGTAGCCAACCTCCCTGGGCGCGGCCGCAAGAGGAAAATCAACCCCAGAGTGAACAGAAGGATAGTGCAAATGGTAGAAAAAGAACCAAGGATAACTGCCAAAGAGATATAAGCTGAACTCCAAGGTGAAGGTACGTCAGTTTCTGATCGCACCATCTGTCTCTTTTTGAGTGAAAGTAGGCTCCATAGAAGAAGACCCAGGAGGACTCCACTTTTGAAAGAAAAACATAAAAAAGCCAGACTGGAATTTGCTAAAATGCATATTGACAAGCCACAATCCTTCTGGGAGAATGTCCTTTGGATAGATGAGTCAAAACTGGAGCTTTTTGGCAAATCACATCAGCTCTATGTTCACAGACGAAAAAATGAAGCTTTCAAAGAAAAGAACACCATACCTACAGTGAAACATGGAGGAGGCTCGGTTATGTTTTGGGGCTGCTTTGCTGCGCCTGGCACAGGGTGCCTTGAATCTGTGCAGGGCACAATGAAATCTCAAGACTATCAAGGCATTCTGGAGCGAAACGTCCTGCCCAGTGTCAGAAAGCTCTGTCTCAGTCGCAGGTCATGGGTCCTCCAACAGGATAATGACCCAAAACACACAGCTAAAAGCACCCAAGAATGGATAAGAACAAAACATTGGACTATTCTGAAGTGGCCTTCTATGAGTCCTGATCTGAATCCTATCGAACATCTATGGAAAGAGCTGAAACTTGCAGTCTGGAGAAGGCACCCATCAAACCTGAGACAGCTGGAGCAGTTTGCTCAGGAAGAGTGGGCCACACTACGTGTTAACAGGTGCAGAAGTCTCATTGAGAGCTACAGAAAACGTTTGATTGCAGTGATTGCCTCTAAAGGTTGTGCAACAAAATATTAGGTTAGCGGTCCCATCATTTTTGTCCATGCCATTTTCATTTGTTTTCTTATTTACAATATTATGTTGAATAAAAAATCAAAAGCAAAGTCTGATTTCTATTAAATATGGAATAAACAATGGTGGATGCCAATTACTTTTGTCAGTTTCAAGTTATTTCAGAGAAAATTGTGCATTCTTCGTTTTTTGTGGAGGGGTACCAACAAATTTGAGCACGTCTGTATGTGCAAAACCACGATTGCAGTAAGATATAATTGTTAAAGAAACCTGGTTATTACAATGAAATACAATGGGGGCAGGGAAACCCTGTGAAACTTGCTCACAGTGAACCCAATTTTGCTGTACGTGTCAGAGTCATTATTCTATGGTGATCTGACCTCTGATTCTTACCTTATCGTATCAGATTACTTTTGTTATCTACATGTTTGCCTCACTAAAAATATTCTATACATTCTGTCTCTCTCTCTCTCTCTCTCTCTCTCTCTCTCTCTCTCTAGATATAGATATATTCCTTCTCTTTACATATGCTAAAGGACCCTTACAAACAAACCTCACTGAAAATATTCTATACATTCTGTCTCTCTCTCTCTCTCTCTCTCTCTCTCTCTCTCTCTCTCTCTCTCTCTCTCTAGATATAGATATATTCCTTCTCTTTACAAATGCTAAAGGAACCTTACAAACAAACCTCACAGTAAAAAGCCCAGACGATGTAATTACATTAAGAGCAAGATCCCAACCCAACTGCTGACTCGCTATGGAACCCTGAGGGGCAAAGGCAGAGGCGTATTACTTTTGGTTCTTTTTCCCAAGTGTTCTGTGCCATGCTCTTTATATTTCCTTGAGGTGGGCAATATTTTACAATGTACTTTAAATATCCTGCCAGAATAGCAGTTTAGAACCAAATTAGTGCCAACTTATTCTTAGCTGAATCATGGAGCAACAGGGACATCTAGTGTCCACCTGGGGAAATCATTTAACCCTGTAATTAAATGATGAAGCTACTTTAAATGTGTTAGTGTCTGGCAACACATCACGATGTACCACATATGAAGAATTCTGACTTGTGAGGCTGGATTTCAATAAAATTGGTGGGGTGGCTAAGCATGGTATCAGATGTGATACAAAAATGGGAATGATAGGGTTCATTTTCAGTGCCTCTACCATGACTTTATTTCAATTTTAAAGGAAAAACCAAATACAAAAATTAGGGATTTTTACACATTAATTGTTCAGTTACGTGCATCCCTTGGCAATGCAGTATCACACAATATACTGGTGTCATTTTATATTTTGCTGCCACCTAGTGGATTGAAGATGCCCATCCTCTATCCACTTTCTGTGTGCGAGGAGGCTGATGCACCTACCAGGCTGTTCTGAGTGAGTAAAACTTGACTAACAAACACACTTCAGGCTGGACAGAGGAACCACTCCAGCAGTGTAGGCTTCCTTCTCCCTCAGCATGAACCTACAGGGTTGAGAGGATAGTGTTCATGTATACAGCAAGCTTCACAGATCCGTTAGCACTGCAGGGTTGAGAGGATAGTGTTCATGAATACAGCAAGCTTCACAGATCCCTGTTAGCACTGCAGGGTTGAGAGGATAGTGTTCATGTATACAGCAAGCTTCACAGATCCGTTAGCACTGCAGGGTTGAGAGGATAGTGTTCATGTATACAGCAAGCTTCACAGATCTGTTAGCACTGCAGGGTTGAGAGGATAGTGTTCATGTATACAGCAAGCTTCACAGATCCGTTAGCACTGCAGGGTTGAGAGGATAGTGTTCATGTATACAGCAAGCTTCACAGATCCCTGTTAGCACCAATCATGGACTAAGGTACTGTAAGGCAATCCAAGATTAGTGCAAACCCGGGGTCTGTGAAACCAGCCCTTGAAGTCATATCCTCTACATCTTCCTAATATTTGTATCTTACCTGTTTCATTTCCTATTGTACGTGTGCTCTGTGATACTGTTTCCACTTTAAGAACATAAGAACATAAGAAAGTTTACAAACGAGAGGAGGCCATTCAGCCCATCTTGCTCGTTTGGTTGTTAGCAGCTTATTGATCCCAGAATCTCATCAAGCAGCTTCTTGAAGGATCCCAGGGTGTCAGCTTCAACAACATTACTGGGGAGTTGGTTCCAGACCCTCACAATTCTCTGTGTAAAAAAGTGCCTCCTATTTTCTGTTCTGAATGCCCCTTTATCTAATCTCCATTTATGACCCCTGGTCCTTTTTTCTTTTTTCAAGTCAAAGAAGTCCCCCGGGTTGACACTGTCTATACCTTTTAGGATTTTGAATGTTTGAATCAGATCGCCGCGTAGTCGTCTTTGTTCAAGACTGAATAGATTCAATTCTTTTTTTAGCCTGTCTGCATACGACATGCCTTTTAAAGCTGGGATAATTCTGGTTGCTCTTCTTTGCACTCTTTCTAGAGCAGCAATATCCTTTTTTGTAACGAGGTGACCAGAACTGAACACAATATTCTAGGTGAGGTCTTACTAATGCATTGTAGAGTTTTAACATTACTTCCCTTGATTTAAATTCAACACTTCTCACAATATATCCGAGCATCTTGTTAGCCTTTTTATAGCTTCCCACATTGTCTAGATGAAGACATTTCTGAGTCAACATAAACTCCTACAGTGTTTGCCAGTTCTGAATCCTCCTATTTTTGTGAATGACCTTCTGCTTCAAATTTACCTCCTACTGCAAAGTTTGCTTACTATACCAGAATCTAAATCATTAATGTAGATTAGGAATAGCAGAGGACCTAATACTGATCCCTGTGGTACACCACTGGTTACCTCACTCCATTTTGAGGTTTCTCCTCTAATCAGTACTTTCTGTTTTCTACCTGTTAACCACTCCCTAATCCATGTGCATGCATTTCCTTGAATCCCTACTGCGTTCAGTTTGAGAATTAATCTTTTATGCAGGACTTTGTCAAAAGCTTTCTGGAAATCTAAATAGACCATGTTGTATGCTTTGCAGTTATCCATTTTCAATGTTGCATCCTCAAAAAAGTCAAGTAGGTTAGTTAGACATGATCTCCCTTTCCTAAAACCATGCTGGCTGTCTCCCAGGATATTGTTACCATAAAGGTAATTTTCCATTTTGGATCTTATTATAGTTTCCATAAGTTTACATATAATAGAAGTCAGGCTTACTGGTCTGTAGTTACCTGGTTCGGTTTTGTCTCCCTTTTTGTGGATCGGTATTACGTTTGTTATTTTCCAGTCTGTCGGTACAACCCCTGTGTCAAGAGACTGTTGCATGATCTTGGTTAGCGGTTTGTAAATAACTTCTTTCATTTCTTTGAGTACTATTGGGAGGATCTCATCTGGCCCAGGGGATTTGTTTATTTTAAGAGCTCCTAGTCCCTTTAACACTTCTGCCTCTGTTATGCTAAAGTTATTTAAAATTGGATAGGAACAGGTCGACATGCTCAGGGTTCAATGTATAGAAGCGAGGTGGGTATTATGTGTGTGCTGTGATACTGTTTCCACTTTGCTCAGGGTTCAATGTATAGAAGCGAGGTGGCATCTCACTCTGCATTCAAACCCATAGCCTCACAAGCAGCTTTATTTCCAGGAGTATGAAATGAAATTTTAGGGAAATGTACCGTAGATACCAAGTCACCCAAGGCTTTAAATAACACTGTCTAACAAGCACTGCAGAGGTTCTCTCTACTGCTTCCTCCATAACAAATTTATATTTCATTATATTTGAAAAAAGAGTTCTCTGTCATCTTGAAATGATAATTTTTTGGCTGATTTGTAGCAAAGATAATTCTGGATACTTTACAGCAGCATTACAATCACATTACAGAAAAAATACCTTTAGAGAACATTTATTAAAAACAATAAATAAACAGATAGACACCAACAACCTAAAAGCTTGTTACATTGCTTTTGTTCCATAATAATACATCCAGTATCCCATTCTAATTTAAAGAACAATAAAACCCAGCAGGGATGACCTGTGCTGAAAGGACATTCAAGTGGAACGATAACTAGTTACTGCTGCTTTTGAGTGGATATGTTTAAAATCGTAACACCCAGTACAGCTCAAGTACAAAGATACATCAAACAAAACACAGTACGGTGAATTCAGCACAATATGATTGAGACAAGGAAGAGAACAGGTTTAATGTATGAAAAGAACACAACGCATTCTTGTGATACAATACATATTTGTATTACTGCTCTGCATTATGTGCATTATAAATATCATATGGGAGTGTGACAGGGTGGCTGAGTCGTCTGACGTCAGGCCAGAAGCAGGAAGGGAAAAATACTGACACCAGGGACTGCAGTTAAAATAAAGAAAGACGCGGCAGAGCTGTCGTTCTATTTACAAATAACAAAAATAAATAAAAGGTTTGAACAAAAAGAAACTTGCTCACAGAGCGAAAATAAAACAGGTAAACGAAACAAAATCACGAACACAAAATATACGATCAGGCTGGGCAAATAGCCGTCACTGATCCTTTACGTTTTAGTTTAGTTTTAGTTTCGTTTCGTTTCGTCTCGTCTCGTCTCGTCTCGTCTCGTCTCGTCTCGTCTCGTCTCGTCTCACTCCTCTCGCTCACTCTCGCTCACTCTCGCTCACTCTCTCCTTCCAACACCCACCCCGCGAGCTGGAGAGCTGCAGGCTTTTATATTCAGGTGACCATCTCCCGATTAGCAACAAAATGAATCACTTAATTAATTCGGGAGATGGCCACCTTCTGCACGAGTTTATTAATTTACTGTGGATGGGGCTACCCATCCACGCTACTAAACAAAACAAATCGGCTACGCCGTCCTAAATACATAAATGAAACAATAACAAAACCTGCGGCGCCTCGTCGTCATAAATATAATAAATAAACCATAATACTACTACTAATAATAATAAAATACAAAATAACACGGGTGCGGAGGGGAAACCCCCGTTCTAAAAATAAATAAACAAAACAATGTACAGGGCACCTCGCCCTGTTACAGGGAGATAATGAAATTGAAGAAGTAATCTATGAAAAAGACCTAGGAGTTTATGTTGACTCAGAAATGTCTTCATCTAGACAATGTGGGGAAGCTATAAAAAAGGCCAACAAGATGCTCGGATATATTGTGAAAAGTGTTGAATTTAAATCAAAGGAAGTAATGTTAAAACTTTACAATGCATTAGTAAGACCTCACCTAGAATATTGTGTTCAGTTCTGGTCACCTCGTTACAAAAAGGATATTGCTGCTCTAGAAAGAGTGCAAAGAAGAGCAACCAGAATTATCCCGGGTTTAAAAGGCATGTCGTATGCAGACAGGCTAAAACAATTGAATCTGTTCAGTCTTGAACAAAGAAGACTACGCGGCGATCTGATTCAAGCATTAAACATTTTAAAAGGTATTGACAATGTTGACCCAGGGGACTTTTTCGACCTGAAAAAAGAAACAAGGACTAGGGGTCACAAATGGAGATTAGATAAAGGGGCATTCAGAACAGAAAATAGGAGGCACTTTTTTACACAGAGAATTGTGAGGGTCTGGAACCAACTCCCCAGTAATGTTGTTGAAGCTGACAACCTGGGATCCTTCAAGAAGCTGCTTGATGAGATTCTAGGATCAATAAGCTACTAACAACCAAACGAGCAAGATGGGCCAAAAGGCCTCCTCTCGTTTGTAAACTCTCTTATGTTCTAAATTGAATATACCAACAGTGACTTAAATTTAAGTCATTTCTTGCCACTTTGAGAAGCTTGTTTTAACAGAATACTACTAATTGTGATTTTGATCAATGAGGTGTTGGAATTGATGAAAAGGGAATTGGAATTGATACCAACCTGGTTCTTGGCATTAATAGCATTTGCTATGAACGATACTGTTTTAGAAACTCGTGGATATGGGTCAGTTTTCACTGGCACCTGTTTCCTCTTTTCCTTCAGCTCAGTCGTGTCCAACCAGATCCCACAATCCTCTGCTTCAGCTGCAGAAGATCCCTTTATTTTCTTCATCTTCCACTGCAGCGCCTGTCTCTAACCAGCAGTGCACTAGAGAAACATTACAGTGAAAGCTGTCAGAGCCGTCATTTAAATTCATACACACATAAATAAAGTTATGGTTTAAAATGCAGCACTACGAACCACTGATTGTTTATCCCAGATGATATTTGGCATCCCCTGTCAGTTTAATTTTACCTTTGAGAAGATGGGATGCCAAATATAATAGTATACCAGCTATAATATCTGGCATCCCCCCTTGAGAACACAGGGGATGCCAAATATTATAGTGTACCAGCTGGGGGGTGCCAGATATTATAGTGTACCAGCTGGGGGGGTGCCAGATATTATAGTGTACCAGCTGGGGGGATGCCAAATATTATAGTGTACCAGCTGGGGGTGCCAGATATTATAGTGTACCAGCTGGGGGTGCCAGATATTATAGTGTACCAGCTGGGGGATGCCAAATATTATAGTGTACCAGCTGGGGGATGCCAAATATTATAGTGTACCAGCTGGGGGGTGCCAGATATTATAGTGTACCAGCTGGGGGGATGCCAAATATTATAGTGTACCAGCTGGGGGTGCCAGATATTATAGTGTACCAGCTGGGGGGTGCCAGATATTATAGTGTACCAGCTGGGGGTGCCAGATATTATAGTGTACCAGCTGGGGGTGCCAGATATTATAGTGTACCAGCTGGGGATGCCAAATATTATAGTGTACCAGCTGGGGGGGTGCCAGATATTATAGTGTACCAGCTGGGGGTGCCAGATATTATAGTGTACCAGCTGGGGGTGCCAGATATTATAGTGTACCAGCTGGGGGTGCCAGATATTATAGTGTACCAGCTGGGGGGGATGCCAAATATTATAGTGTACCAGCTGGGGGATGCCAGATATTATAGTGTACCAGCTGGGGGGATGCCAAATATTATAGTGTACCAGCTGGGGGGATGCCAAATATTATAGTGTACCAGCTGGGGGGATGCCAAATATTATAGTGTACCAGCTGGGGATGCCAAATATTATAGTGTACCAGCTGGGGGGGGTGCCAGATATTATAGTGTACCAGCTGGGGGTGCCAGATATTATAGTGTACCAGCTGGGGGTGCCAGATATTATAGTGTACCAGCTGGGGGTGCCAGATATTATAGTGTACCAGCTGGGGGGATGCCAAATATTATAGTGTACCAGCTGGGGGATGCCAAATATTATAGTGTACCAGCTGGGGTGCCAGATATTATAGTGTACCAGCTGGGGGATGCCAAATATTATAGTGTACCAGCTGGGGGGATGCCAAATATTATAGTGTACCAGCTGGGGGGTGCCAGATATTATAGTGTACCAGCTGGGGGGTGCCAGATATTATAGTGTACCAGCTGGGGGATGCCAAATATTATAGTGTACCAGCTGGGGGGATGCCAAATATTATAGCTGGTATGCTATACTATTTGGCATCCCATCTTCTCAAAGGTAAAATTAAACTGACAGGGGAAGCCAAATATCATTTGGGAAACATACAAAATGTAAAGCAGAAAGAACTAAAGAAATGCTGAGATATTAAATCATGTTTTGTTTTTCACAGTGCAGGGAAGCTGAAATATTTGAATCCCCTGCCATAGTTTCTAAATGCAATTGGATTCCAGTATTCGATTACATATGTTTAGAGGATACCACATTTAAGCACATGGCATAATACATTTAGTCTACCAGAAAGCTTTTTGTAAACAATACACAAAAGATAACTTCTCAGTCGGACAGCTGGGAAATCTAAGTTAGCATATATAAATGAAGTAAATCAAAGTTAATGTGCAGAAAATAGAGCATACTTAATATTGGGCTGAGTTAATTAGTTGTGAAGCAAAGATATCACAAATAGACACTTGTATGTGTATACTTGTGTATCTATTATTTAATGGGGGACCAAATTCTACAGCACAAAAGTTGTAATATTTTACACACCTTGAATTTTCTTTTTTGCTAAAAAGTTCTAAAAACTTTATAATTTATTATTTAACGTGGTTGAAGTTGGCTTCTTATTCGGCAAGCTTCTTATTTGCACATCTTATTTGCCTTGTATTCCATCTAAGTGTGAAATGCATTTCTCAAACTTTCAGAATTAGTTTGAGAAATGCTGAATATTTCAGATGAAAAATGTGGTATCCCCTTGTAATAAAATATGGGGATACCCCTAGAGAATACAAACGACCTGTATGAGCATAACTGGACCCCCTGAACACATCTGGTATAGTACTGGAATCCTATTACGTTCAGAAAATCTTTAAGGCTGGGGATACGAAATATTTCAGCTTCTCTGGTGCTGTGAAAAACAAAACACTGTTTAATATCGCAGCATTTCTTTATTTCTTACTGCTTTACAATTTGTATTTTTCCCAAATAAATTAATTTCTTAACATTTACAGTATTGCAGCTTTTTAAAAAGTATGATTCCCTTATAATTTCTATGGTTAATTCCTTTTTCTTTTATAACTCGGTGATAAAATAGTATTATATTTCTACTGTGTGTGTTTTGAATTGCACGCATGCATTATTAAAAAAAAAAAATACATCATGAAATAAGACTCGAAGTAGCTCGGGTAGTTGAGCAACATTACTACAGTTGCCGTAAGCACAGCAACAGCGGAGAAACTGCGCGTTCACGGCCACACACACTCACTTCTATTAAAGAAATATGCGCATGTTCCAAATCAATCTAGAGAGATCTGCGCAAGCGCAAAATCTAAGCGATTTGCTCGGGGATACACGATATCAAGGGGGTACAGGATGCATCATAACACCGGTATTTTGTTATAGATGTATTTTGGTTCTATCGAAAACAAAAGGCAATCGAGTTACGTATTTATTTATTTCGCTAGAAAGAGTAAATATTTTGAAATTGTATTTTCATTTTGTATGATTTCCATTTTCCCTTTTCTGCGATAGTTGCAATAATTGTGAGGATTCTAATGTTTTGGACAGCTCTCCGTGTTCAATCTACAGCAGGCTGCGAAGGAACTCTAGTTGAGGTGAAAGATCATTTTATCACGTCACTATTTGTAATGATGAAAACAGAGACAATGAATTCAGAGGAAAGCGAGATTAAGAGTGGGGGATTCATAGACAGGGATTTTCTCTGTTACAGTTACATTTTTCAGGGCAGCAGTGTGAAGTAGTGGTTAGGGCTCTGGACTCTTGACCGGAGGGTCGTGGGTTCAATCCCAGGTGGGGGACACTGATGCTATACCCTTGCGCAAGGTACTTTACCTAGATTGCTCCAGTAAAAAAAACAACTGTAGAAATGGGTAATTGTATGTAAAAAATAATGTGATATCTTGTAAGTCGCCCTGGATAAGGGCGTCTGCTAAGAAATAAATAATAATAATACTTTTGGAGCTAAATAACACCATTAAAGAACAAGTAGAATGTCCCTATATATATATATATATATATATATATATATATATATATATATATATATATATATATATATACTGTGCAAAAGTTTTAGGCAGGTGTGAAAAAATGCTGTAAAGTAAGAATGCTTTCAAAAATAGACATGTTAATAGTTTATATTTATCAGTTAACAAAATGCAAAGTGAGTGAACAGAAGAAAAATCTAAATCAAATCCATATTTGGTGTGACCACCCTTTGCCTTCAAAACAGCATCAATTCTTCTAGGTACACTTGCACAAAGTCAGGGATTTTGTAGGCATATAGTCAGGTGTATGATTAAACAATTATACCAAACAGGTGCTAATAATCATCAATTCAATATGTAGGTTGAAACACAATCATTAACTGAAACAGAAACAGCTGTGTAAGAGGAATAAAACTGGGTGAGGAACAGCCAAACTCAGCTAACAAGGTGAGGTTGCTGAAGACAGTTTACTGTCAAAAGTCATACACCATGGCAAGACTGAGCACAGCAACAAGACACAAGGTAGTTATACTGCATCAGCAAGGTCTCTCCCAGACAGAAATTTCAAGGCAGACAGGGGTTTCCAGATGTGCTGTCCAAGCTCTTTTGAAGAAGCACAAAGAAACGGGCAATGTTGAGGACCATAGAAGCAGTGGTCGGCCAAGGAAACTTACTGCAGCAGATGAAAGACACATCATGCTTACTTCCCTTCGCAATCGGAAGATGTCCAGCAGTGCCATCAGCTCAGAATTGGCAGAAAACAGTGGGACCCTGGTACACCCATCTACTGTCCGGAGAAGTCTGGTCAGAAGTGGCCTTCATGGAAGACTTGCGGCCAAAAAGCCATACCTCCGACGTGGAAACAAGGCCAAGCGACTCAACTATGCACGAAAACACAGGAGCTGGGGTGCAGAAAAATGGCAGCAGGTGCTCTGGACTGATGAGTCAAAATTTGAAATATTTGGCTGTAGCAGAAGGCAGTTTGTTCGCCGAAGGGCTGGAGAGCGGTACACGAATAAATGTCTGCAGGCAACAGTGAAGCATGGTGGAGGTTCCTTGCAAGTTTGGGGCTGCATTTCTGCAAATGGAGTTGGGGATTTGGTCAGAATTAATGGTCTCCTCAATGCTGAGAAGTACAGGCAGATACTTATCCATCATGCAATACCATCAGGGAGGCATCTGATTGGCCCCAAATTTATTCTGCAGCATGACAACGACCCCAAACATACAGCGAAAGTCATTAAGAACTATCTTCAGCGTAAAAAGAAGAACGGAAAGTGATGGTATGGCCCCCACAGAGCCCTGATCTCAACATCATTGAGTCTGTCTGGGATTACATGAAGAGAGAGAAGCAACTAAGGCTGCCTAAATCCACAGAAGAACTGTGGTTAGTTCTCCAAGATGTTTGGGCCAACCTACCTGCCGAGTTCCTTCAAAAACTGTGTGCAAGTGTACCTAGAAGAATTGATGCTGTTTTGAAGGCAAAAGGTGGTCACGCCCAAATATTGATTTGATGTAGATTTTTCTTCTGTTCACTCACTTTGCATTTTGTTAATTGATAAATATAAACTATTAACATGTCTATTTTTGAATTCTTATTCTTTTTTACATTTTTTCACACCTGCCTAAAACTTTTGCACAGTACTGGTATATATATATATATACAGTGCCTTGCGAAAGTATTCGCCCCTTGAACTTTGCGACCTTTGCCACATTTCAGGCTTCAAACATAAAGATATGAAACTGTAATTTTTGTGAAGAATCAACAACAAGTGGGACACAATCATGAAGTGGAACGAAATTTATTGGATATTTCAAACTTTTTAACAAATAAAAACTGAAAAATTGGGCGTGCAAAATTATTCAGCCCCTTAAGATTAATACACAGCGATTACAGCTGTAAGTCGCTTGGGGTATGTCTCTATCAGTTTTGCACATCGAGAGACTGAAATTTTTGCCCATTCCTCCTTCCAAAACAGCTCGAGCTCAGTGAGGTTGGATGGAGAGCATTTGTGAACAGCAGTTTTCAGTTCTTTCCACAGATTCTCGATTGGATTCAGGTCTGGACTTTGACTTGGCCATTCTAACACCTGGATATGTTTATTTGTGAACCATTCCATTGTAGATTTTGCTTTATGTTTTGGATCATTGTCTTGTTGGAAGACAAATCTCCGTCCCAGTCTCAGGTCTTTTGCAGACTCCATCAGGTTTTCTTCCAGAATGGTCCTGTATTTGGCTCCATCCATCTTCCCATCAATTTTAACCATCTTCCCTGTCCCTGCTGAAGAAAAGCAGGCCCAAACCATGATGCTGCCACCACCATGTTTGACAGTGGGGATGGTGTGTTCAGGGTGATGAGCTGTGTTGCTTTACGCCAAACATAACGTTTTGCATTGAAAAAGTTCGATTTTGGTTTCATCTGACCAGAGCACCTTCTTCCACATGTTTGGTGTGTCTCCCAGGTGGCTTGTTTAAACGACACTTTTATGGATATCTTTAAGAAATGGCTTTCTTCTTGCCACTCTTCCATAAAGGCCAGATTTGTGCAATCGACTGATTGTTGTCCTATGGACAGAGTCTCCCACCTCAGCTGTAGATCTCTGCAGTTCATCCAGAGTGATCATGGGCCTCTTGGCTGCATCTCTGATCAGTCTTCTCCTTGTATGAGCTGAAAGTTTAGAGGACGGCCAGGTCTTGGTAGATTTGCAGTGGTCTGATACTCCTTCCATTTCAATATTATCGCTTGCACAGTGCTCCTTGGGATGTTTAAAGCTTGGGAAATCTTTTTGTATCCAAATCCGGCTTTAAACTTCTCCACAACAGTATCTCGGACCTGCCTGGTGTGTTCCTTGTTCTTCATGATGCTCTCTGCGCTTTAAACGGACCTCTGAGACTATCACAGTGCAGGTTTCGGAGACTTGATTACACACAGGTGGATTCTATTTATCATCATTAGTCATTTAGGTCAACATTGGATCATTCAGAGATCCTCACTGAATTTGGAGAGAGTTTGCTGCACTGAAAGTAAGGGGCTGAAAAATTTTGCACGCCCCATTTTTTAAGTTTTTTTTTTGTTAAAAAGTTTGAAATATCCAATAAATTTCGTTCCACTTCATGATTGTGTCCCACTTGTTGTTGATTCTTCACAAAAAATTACAGTTTCATATCTTTATGTTTGAAGCCTGAAATGTGGCAAAAGGTCATAAAGTTCAAGGGGGCGAATACTTTCATAAAGGCACTGTATATATATATATATATATATATATATATATATATATATATATATATATATATATATTCTGTTATTTATTCTTCATTATCTGAACTAAAAAGCCAAGAATATATCTGTCTTACACTCTTAACCAAAATCTTTTATATTTAATAACAGATCTGATTGAGCAAGTATTAAACTAGTGCAATGCCTGAGTATTTAGTTGTTACAGTAATACTGTGAGTGTTGAATATCAGCTTTAAAGAATGCTGTAAGAAAGCCCCATTTTGAAGAGTTTTTCCTTTTTCAGTTTTGCATACTAGTTTGTAACAGAGCTTGAAGATTTAGTTGTTACCTCTGAATTAAATATGTTTGGGAAAAAAGTGTGTTAAACAGTGCAGTACTCAGAATATAGGGTGTTACTACTATAATTAGTAAATTAATTAGATTTTAGTTTTTTGTTTCCACACATGAAGCTGAAGATTTTGTCTGCTTTAATTGTTTCACTGTTTAATCGTCGTCGGTAAGCCATGAGGAATGCCTCCCCCTGTCTGTTGCAGATCTCCAGTCTCGCCATGTTTCATGGGATCCCAGCGCCTGCAGGCACTGGGGGAGGTGAGAGTTCAATTGACTGCTTTACATCTTCAATCAACTGCTTTACAAGTTCATTTCATTGGAACAGTTAGACTACTTACTAATCTGAGGCAGATGCCTGCTAAATACGTAGGCTGAAATATTATACATTGAAATCGAACTTCTGATTTTTTTTTCAGCCCCAGCTAATAAACCAGAACTGTGTGAGGTAAGCTTGAACTTTGATAACCTCCAATAAGCACCTGACTGTGCTAAACAAGTCTATCAACTACATTTGAAACCTTGGCTTGCTGTATTTTCTAAGCTAATTAGATGGGAAACAGTTTTTTGTATCATTCAAAATAAAAGTAGCAAGTAACACAAGTATCATAGCTGGAAGGTTAATATTCACAATCTTCATGTTTACAACATTGAAAGCCTTTCTGTGACAGTAGCCTCGATTTATCTGTTTTTAATTGACACAAAAAAAAGATGACAAACATTTTTCTTCTTGATTTTCAGGAGGTCAAATTATATAAAAATGCCAGTGAGCGTGAAAAGTAAGTGTACATACAATCAGATGAAACATTACACGTCTGTAATAAAAGCAGCTATGGAAGAAGAATTGGAAGAATTGTCTCATGTATTCACATTAACAGTTTAAATTCTACCACACATGTTCCTTGATAACTTAAAACTCCTGTCTGATAATAATGAACGAGACTCCTATTATAGAACAGTGTATTTAGTCCCTGTGCTTCTCCCTGAGTAATACTGCTCCAGTTAGTTACCTTGCTCACTGTGTGTAAGGACACCAGGGCATCTTTGAAAATGAGACTTTGTTCGAGTTCGCTGTAGAAATGTGTGTAAATGAATGTGCTTTTCTCTGTTTCTAGGTCTGACAACATGACGGAGCTGTTTGCTGTAGTAAAGACGCTTCAGGCCTTAGAGAAAGCTTACATCAAGGACTGTGTGACACTGAATGAGTGAGTTTGTGTGACTCTGAATGAGTGAGTGTTAGAGAAAGCTTACATCAAGGACTGTGTGACACTGAATGAGTGAGTTTGTGTGACTCTGAATGAGTGAGTGTTAGAGAAAGCTTACATCAAGGACTGTGTGACACTGAATGAGTGAGTTTGTGTGACTCTGAATGAGTGAGTGTTAGAGAAAGCTTACATCAAGGACTGTGTGACACTGAATGAGTGAGTTTGTGTGACTCTGAATGAGTGAGTGTTAGAGAAAGCTTACATCAAGGACTGTGTGACTCTGAATGAGTGAGTGTCTATTTTACTTAAACAGGCCCTTGTGAATTCCTGCCACCAGATGAAACGTCTGTACTTTCTATAAGTATATTCAAATAATCACGGCCACACCTCCTTTAGACATAACTGGCTGTTAAATATGTCTTCTTAAAGAATTGTGGACCAACATATAGCTTTCTTCTCAACGGAGGTGCATCTGTGGGTACAAGGAGCCATAAGAGTGAAACTACAGAATGATTATACACATCTTTATAGCTGCACAGTTATATTTGCATATTGTATTCAACGCCACACCTACGGGAAATCTGCATTGCAGCATTGAGTTCTCCATGGCCAATTCTGTGCCAATACCAATATTCAGCACCATAGGTCAGTTAGATAAGCCAAGGTAAGTGAAGTCATGCCAGCAGTGTCTGCGCTGTTGATGTTAACCAGATGATAGAGATGACTAAGCTGCTGAATGTGCTTCCCCAGGTACACAGCTGCCTTCTCCAGACTGCTGGTTCAATACAAGGCTGCTTTCAAACAGGTGCAGGGGTCCGACGTGGGCTCCATTGATGATTTCTGCAGGAAATACAGGGTACGTACAGAAAAGCAGACTGCAGCACTATCATCTTCATACAAGGCATACCGTGATGATAATACTGCCAGCATATCCATTCTTTCAGTCTATGCAGTTGTTAAGTTACGTTCTGTGAAAGCCAGGCAGATTTATCATGTTATTCACAGTCTTCATCACATAGTTGAATGATATTTTGTGATTGCTCAGACAAGCCAACTCCCTCTGCTTCCAGGGAGGCGTGAGCAGCAAACCAGTAATCTGTTAAGAAAAAAGATGCTCATGCCAGATCTGTGTGTTCTGATATTGTCTTTCCTAGCTGGACTGTCCACTGTCTATGGAGAGGATTAAAGGATGGGCCAATCACCATTAAAGATGACAAGGCCACCCTGAAGCGCTGCATTGCAGATATCGTTTCAAGAAGTCAAATAACAATCTGTACTTCTTCTGTTCATTTTTGTTTTGCGATATCAGCGTCTTTTATAAAGTGAAGTCCTGGTGGCCGTCATACACGCAGAGTGGAGTCACGT
Organism: Huso huso; assembly: GCA_036884735.1. Taxonomy (NCBI): domain Eukaryota; kingdom Metazoa; phylum Chordata; class Actinopteri; order Acipenseriformes; family Acipenseridae; genus Huso; species Huso huso. The sequence goes on along the minus strand of CM072664.1, from coordinate 135,587 downwards.
CAGTCTCTCCTGTCCCCACCTGGAAACAACAGGAGACCATGTGTCTCCCAGCCACCAGCTCTGTCCAACTCACAAAATGGGTTCCAAACCTCTCTGCTTTAATATCTAGGCTACACTGCATTCTGTGCTAGATTCTAAATTTAAAATGCTTTTTCACCTTCCATGATGTTCTGTTTAGCTCTCCGTTGTAGCTTTTTATCACAGTGATGGATAAGCTGCGGCTGGAGATCCGAGGGATGGACGAGGTAATTTACACTAAATATATACAGCTATGTCCAAATGTTTTGAATCACTGAGAATTTTGGGATTGAGACAATTTAAAAAAAAAAAAAAAAAACCTTTAGAACATAGTTGAGCTATTTTATTTAACAATTTAACATTATTCAGTAGGTTTCATTTGACTATATGAAGCAAAATGAGTTTATTTCTATACGGTGATGCCATAGCTGTGCGAATAAGAACCCTGTGAGTCAGGCTTGTTCAGGTAATATGTCTGGGTGTACATTTCTAAATCCAGCCAGACCTGAGTGAGCTGATGGAAACCATGAACAGAATGAGTATCATGCCCCCCGATTCTGAGGCAAAGGATAAAATCAGTCTCTGGTATGTAACATATGATCTGAGGCAAGGATAAAGTCAGTCTCTGGTATGAAGGAGGCTTTGTGGTCCAGTGGTTAAAGAAAAGGGCTTGTAACCAGGAGGTCCCCGGTTCAAATCCTACCTCAGCCACTGACTCATTGTGTGACCCTGAGCAAGTCACTTAACCTTCTTGTGCGCCGTCTTTCGGGTGACACGTATTTGTAAGTGACTCTGCAGCTGAGGCATAGTTCACACACCCTAGTCTCTGTAAGTCGCCTTGGATAAAGGTGTCTGCTAAATATACAAATAAAATAATAATAATAATAATATGTAACATATGATCTGAGGCAAGGATAAAGTCAGTCTCTGGTATGTAACATATGATCTGAGGCAAGGATGAAGTCAGTCTCTGGTATGTAACAATGAGTGTCCTTCCCCCTTCCTGTAGGAATGTTAACAGATGTTGTCATTTTCATCTATTAAACACATTCCAAATTCATTTTGGTGCTAGAATCTAGAATCTAGAATGCATGAGGCCTCCATTAATATGCATTCTGGGTCCCAAAACACAGACGTATTAACCCTTTACAGCATGACGTTTTCTAAAACACAGACGTATTAACCCTTTACAGCGTGACGTTTTCTAAAACACAGACGTATTAACCCTTTACAGCATGACGTTTTCTAAAACACAGACGTATTAACCCTTTACAGCGTGACGTTTTCTAAAACAGACGTATTAACCCTTTACAGCGTGACGTTTTCTAAAACACAGATATATTAACCCTTTACAGCGTGACGTTTTCTAAAACACAGACGTATTAACCCTTTACAGCGTGACGTTTTCTAAAACACAGAAGTATTAACCCTTTACAGCGTGACGTTTTCTATTTTGGCAAAACATGCTGTTGGATAGAGAAGTGTTTTTTTCCAGCAAGGTTTTCCGAATCAAGAAGTAGAATGTATTGTCACAGAAACTGACATTTTGAAAGAATGTTTGAGTTTCACAGTAAATGCCGTCCCACTCCTGATGCGATGCGACAAGGCTACTAGACTATGCTTTTGATAGTCTTGCGTGAATATAAAAGTCAAGTTTTATAGAGCGAGTTTATACAAACGAGATATGATAATGGCTATACATAAAATACAGTATCAAAAATAGCCTGTTTACATTTTAAAGTTGATAAATGTCTCAGTTAAAGTCTCATCATGTCTGGTGTGTGGCGGCCTGGACATTAATCCCCAGAAGCAACTCCACCTTCACTACCCAGTCGTCTGGACTTTGTCTGGGGAATGTTGATAAATAATATATACTTCAAGCACATCTCCGGGTTACATGATTGACAGACCCCTTTGATGCCATTGCAGGCTGACGACTCTCAGCGGGATGTCAGCCTCTGATGAACTGGACGACTCCCAGGTCCGTCAAATGCCGTTTGACTTGGAGTCTGCGTACAATGCCTTCAGTCGTTTCCTACATCATTCCTAAACTGTCACCTCCCACCGGTATTCCCGAGGTTCCCGAGGTATTTTGCCTCAAAGCAACATTGAATCACAATGGACTCAATTTCCAACTTATTTTTGTTTACATGTGGTCATATTCTACAGTAACCAGCCTATTATTACCATCATTATTATGATTATCATGATTTACTGTAATATCATGAATAAAAAATTGTTCTACCATATATTTTATTATACTGTAATATGGAATATTATATCAAAGCTTTTCAGCATTACATTATCAATTGGTTCTGTAGCATTGACCTGCAAGTGGCTCTACAAATAAAAGATCCACAGTGTGGGGACAGTTAGACAAAATTGTCTGGCTGGATGCACCTTCATGAATGACAAGGAAATGAAGAAGAAAGGAAGGGGAACCTTGAAGAGAAAGAGGCAAAACATAATGGTGTGTACCTCAGGGCAGTCAAATGGTTTGACAACTGTCCGGTGACTCTCCTGAGCACCTATGCAGCGGCCAACCCAACTTCCACAGTGGAGAGATGGGACAAGAGGAGAAAGGAAGCTGTTCAAGTGACACGCACCAATATTGTCAAATTGTACAACCAGAGCATGGGTGGGGTGGACCTCCTGGATTCGCTCATCGCACTGTACCAAACCAAGATCCAAGAAGTGGTACCATCGCATTGTCTTCCACATGATGGATTTCACACTTGTGCAGGCTTGGCTCCTGTACCGGAGAGATTGCAGAGATTGTGGCATCCAAAAGAAAGAGCAGCTCAGTTTATTGGAGTTTAAAACTGAGGTAGCAAGCTGTCTCTGCAAGCAGAACAAAATCAACCTGAAGCGGAAGGGAAGACGATCCCACTGTGTTGAGGCAAGTCTGGCTGAAAAAAGGAAGAGAGGGCGTGTGGGTCCAGTGCCACCGACACCTGTCTGCCAGGACAACACAGACCACTGGCCTGTTTGGGCAGAAACCAGAGGTAGATGTAAATACCCAGGCTGCAAAAGGATCATCAAGGTGCAATGTGTGATGTGTGGTGTTTTCCTCTGTTTCACTGCTGAGAAGAACTGCTTTGTGGACTTTCACAAGCAGCGAGTTGGACAGAACACTTTTGCGCAGAATCACTGGACAAATTTAGTTTTTGTTTGTTTTTAATTTATTTTTAACTCAAAATGTTGCATTATGATTAATTGTTTTTAAATCCGAGTCAAAATTATCATTTTGTTCCAAGAAAATGTAATGTCATGCATGAAATTAAAATAAAAGGTTTGATTTTCAAAAAAACTGTTTCATTTGTTCTATAGTGATTCAATTATTATTATTATTATTATTATTTATTTCTTAGCAGACGCCCTTATCCAGGGCGACTTACAATCGTAAGCAAATACATTTCAAGTGTTACAATACAAGTAATACAATAAGAGCAAGAAATACAATAACTTTTGTTCAAGTGTGACAAACCACAATTCAATAATACAGCAGATAATAGTGATAGTTACATCAGGATATGATTAAATAGTGATAGTTACATCAGGATGCAATTAAATACAAAGTACTACAGGTTAAACACTTGGCAGATTACAGTATTCTGAAGTACAGGATTAAATGCAGTAAAATAGGGGGCAGATAAGAGCAGAATAAAGCACATTTACATGAAGGGTGATAGTGTCCCAGGATACAAACAGAGGAGTCTACAGGTGCTGTTTGAAGAGGTGAGTCTTAAGGAGGCGCTGAATGTGGTCAGGGACTGGGCAGTCCTGACATCTGTAGGAAGGTCATTCCACCACTGCGGAGCAAGGGTGGAGAAGGAGCGGCTCTGGAGACGGGAGCGAGCGGAGGTAGAGCTAGTCTTCTAGTGCAGGCGGAGCGGAGAGGTCGAGTGGGGGTGTAGGGGAGATGAGGGTCTGGAGGTAGCTGGGTGCAGTCTGGTCAAGGCATCTGTAGGCTAGTACAAGAGTCTTGAACTGGATGCGGCGGTGATCGGGAGCCAGTGGAGCGAGCGGAGTAGTGGAAAGCGTGGGCGGGCGAGGCAGAGAGAACACCAGGCGGCAGCAGAGTTCTGGATGAGCTGGAGCGGACGGGTGGCGGACGAGGGGAGACCAGCCAGGAGGGAGTTACAGTAGTCTAGGCGGGAGAGTACCAGGGCCTGGACCAGGAGCTGGGTAGCATAGTTGGTGAGGAAGGGTCGGATTCTTCGGATGTTGCTCAGGAAGAATCGGCAAGTGCGTGCCAGAGTGGAGATGTGCTGGGAATAAGAGAGGCAGGGGTCCAGGGTGACTCCAAGGTTCTTAGCTGAGGAAGAGGGAGAGAGTGTGGTAGATTCCAGAGGAACAGAGAGAGATCAGAGGAGGGGGAGGAGGAGGGAAAGAAAAGGAGGTCAGATTTAGAGAGGTTGAGTTTGAGGTGATGAGAGTGCATCCAGGAGGAAATAGCAGACAGACAGGTAGAGATACGGGAGGAGATGGTGGAGTCAGAGGTGGGAAGGAGAGGAAAATCTGAGCATCATCAGCATAGAAATGGTATGAGAAACCATAGGATGCGATGAGGGGGCCCAGGGAGCGGGTGTGAGAGAGAACAGGAGAGGACCCAAGACTGACCCTTGGGGGACTCCAGTTAAGAGAGGGTGAGGTGTGGAGGTTGCTCCACGCCAGGTTACCTGGTAAGTGCGGTTGGAGAGGTAGGAGGAGAACCAGGCCAGAGCAGTGCCAGAGATCCCCAGGTCAGCAAGAGATGATAGTAGAATAGAGTGATCAACAGTGTCAAAGGCAGCAGAGAGGTCGAGGAGAATTAGGACAGAGGAGAGAGGCAGCTCGGGCACACTTAAGTGAGTTGGTGACAGACAGGAGGGCGGTTTCAGTGGAGTGAGCAGAGCGGAAGCCAGATTGGAGAGGGTCAAGCAGAGAGTGGTTGGACAGGAAAGCAGAGAGCTGGCGGTGTACAGTCCGCTCGAGGGTTATGGAGAGGAAGGGTAGGAGGAGACAGGACGGTAGCTCTGGATGGAGGTGGGGTCGAGGGTAGGTTTTTGAGGAGGGAGTGATAGAGGCTTTTTTTTTTGAAGGCAGAGGGAAAGATACCAGAAAGTAGAGAGGTGTTGAGGAGGAGGAGATGAAGGGAGTAGAGCAGGAGCAGCAGCTTGAAAGAGGTGAGTGGGGGGGGTCCAAGGCACACGTGGTGGGTTTGTGACCCTGGAGCAGGGAGGAGAGGTCAGAGTCTGAGAGGGGCAAGAAGGTGGAGAGGGAGGGCGAGTTAGTAGGGGATGTAGTGGGTGTAGGGGTTGGAGCAGGAGGGGTGCGGGGAGGGAGAGGTGTTAAAGAGTTTGCGGATATCTGAGATTTTAGAAGAGAAGAAGAAGGCAAAGTCATCAGGGGAGATAGAGGAGGGAGGAGGAGGGGGAGGGTTTAGGAGGGAGGAGAAGGTAGAGAATAGTTTACGTGGGTTGTTAGTGGAGGCTTGGATTACAGATTGGAAATAAGCACATTTAGCAGAGGAGAGAGTAGAGGAGGAGGAGAGGAGAGTGCGGTAAAGGTCTAGGGCAGCAGGGAGTTTGGTTCTCTTCCATTTCTTTTCAGCAGATCGCAGTGTGATTCTTGCCGAGCGGAGCGCAGACAAGAGCCAGGGATGGGGAAGGGAGGGGCGAGCAGGTCGGGAGGTGAGGGGACAGAGGGAGTCGAGGGAGGAGGTGAGGAGGAGAAGAGGTGGAGGTAGCAGAGTCTACGGAGAGTTGTGAAAAGGAGTCGATAGGAGGGAGGTGAGAGAGAGCAGTGGAGGCAAGGACAGAGGGGGAGAGAGAGCGGAGGTTACGACGAGAGGTGACAGTGGGGGTAGGAGGAGCAGGGAGAGGGGGGAGAGACAGAGAAAAAGAGATGAAATAGTGATCAGCAATGTTGCCTCAAGGTAATGAACCCCAAAGTACCCCCCCAAATTTTTTTGGGGGGGGAATTTAAGTTTTGGTAAGGCTAAGCTGGACCATTTTAAGTGCTAAAAACAAATGAAACATTTTTTTCAACAATGTGGGCAATAGAGGGTTAAAAATAGTAGTGCAATTAAAACATGGTTAAAAAAAGACAACCATTTAAGTCATAGTTTTGTTCTAATATTTAAAAAATTTTCTCCACATGGTTGAACAAGTTTGTACATGTTATCACAGTCAGATGGGCTCCTGAGTGGCGCATCCAGTAAAGGTGCTCCGCGAGGAGTGTAGGGTGCGCCCTATAGCCTGGAGATCGCAGGTTCGAATCCAGGATATGTCACTGCCTACCGTGACCGGGGGTTCCTAGGGGGCGGCGTACAATTGGCCGAGTGCCGCCCGGGTAGGGAGGGCGTAGGTCACGGAATCCACGGTTCAAGGTGCACCAGCGACCCCTGTGGCCGTTAGGGCGCCTGCAGTTCTGCAGTGGAGCCATCAGATCTGTGTTGTCCTCCGGCACTATAGGTCTGGTGGCCTCACTGTGGATCCGCAGTGCGAAAAATGACGGATTGGCAGGAACACGTTTCGGAGGACTCGTGTTCCAGCCTCCGTTTCCTGAGTCGCCAGGGGGTTGCAGCGGTGAACCGGGATACAAATAACAATTGGGCATTCCAAACTGGGGAGAAAACAGGGGTAACAGAACATCGACTAAATTAAATTATATATATATATCGCAGTCGGATTGAAAATGTTTTTCCATATCTTTGTTTTATTTTTTCCATTTGCAGTTTAAATTTAGGATCAGGTTATACTGAAATTCAGACTTAAAAAGGTGTACAGGTATTATTGTGAACAAAATAATAAATAGGAGGACCTGACAGAACTGTGTGGCCTGTATGAATTCATTTACAGTTAGTTCACAAATGGATATTGGTTTGAATAAAGTTGATGTGTGAAAGATAGCTGTACTCACAAACCCTACAGCCTTGTGTTCTATATTGCATCTTCAAGCAATCAGTTTCAGTTGTCTCTCTGGGATCTTTATGGAAAAAATCAAATATATTCTGTAATAAACTGATTGATTTTAGAAGATTTGTAGGCTACTTTTCTCTAAAGAAATTGTAAAAGTTAATAGAACCTGTCTCTGTTCCGTGCTTTAAGAAGTCAATGCATTTGCTATTTTGTTTCTAATGTATCCCTCCCATTCTACACGTGGTTGCTTGCTATAACAATGTAGCAAACATAGAACTTCAACTTTCACTACGACTCCCTTTATGGATCAATCTTTGTGTTTTTTACAGTGAACCCCACATTTTTAACTTCACAGTACTGTGGCGGAGTGTCCCGCCTATTTATTATTATTTGTATTTCTTATTATTTATAATTTAAAACCTGTGAGGATGCGTGACTGATCAGCTAGTTAAATAATCAGTAGCTGATCAGTCACGCATCCTCACAGGTTTTAAATTATAAATAATAAAAATACCTGCGCTGTTAACTGCGCCGCAAACAAAAATACAAATAATAAATAGGGGCGGGACACTCCGCCACAAGTACAAATGTGACAGTTGAGTTACTGAGTAATATTTTAGCTTCCATGTCTGTTCTTTATGTGCACTGTTTTGCTTCCTGAATACCAGCCCTTTGCAAATATTATTTTAGCCAGCTTTTGCTCCAGTCAATTCCTGGAGTAGATTTCAGTTATGTTTGCTGTCTTTTAAAAGTACTCAAAAATAACACAAACTCATTACAGTGTGCAAGTATTGAATCCTATCTCAGCATGCCAGTCTCATTTCTTATGCCAGCTTCAGTTTACACCACTGCATTTGCAATTGGTACACAGCTCTTACCAGTAAAAATCACCCTACTCGCTGCTCCATTCTTTTATCTTCTGCCCATGTCAATGCGCACACACTTTGAGATAGTGTTTTACAGTCAGTATTGCGGATGTGTAAATTACAATACCGGGAGCTCAATACAACATCAGCGTTATTGCATTGAGCTTGTGGTATAGTAATTCACACATCAGCGTTATTGTATTGAGCTCGTGGTATAGTAATTCACACATCAGCGTTATTGCATTGAGCTCGTGGTATAGTAATTCACACATCAGCGTTATTGCATTGAGCTAGTGGTATAGTAATTCACACATCAGCGTTATTGCATTGAGCTCGTGGTATAGTAATTCACACATCAGCGTTATTGTATTGAGCTCGTGGTATAGTAATTCACACATCAGCGTTATTGCATTGAGCGCGTGGTATAGTAATTCACACATCAGCGTTATTGCATTGAGCTCGTGGTATAGTAATTCAAACATCAGCGTTATTGTATTGAGCTCGTGGTATAGTAATTCACACATCAGCGTTATTGTATTGAGCTCGTGGTATAGTAATTCACACATCAGCGTTATTGTATTGAGCTCGTGGTATAGTAATTCACACATCAGCGTTATTGCATTGAGCTCGTGGTATAGTAATTCACACATCAGCGTTATTGTATTGAGCTTGTGGTATAGTAACGACAGCTTTAGTAGCCAGTGATTTTCAAACGGAATGTGTTCCTTAAATCAATTTGTTAATGCTTTGAAATTGAGTCGATGAGGTCGTTAATGAACACATTTCTCATTAAAAAGCTTAATTGTCGCAGGACACATACATCACTTTCTGTCTCAACGACTGAATAAGGGGAACTCGTTAATCAACATGCATGTTAACGAGATGAAGAAAAATGAATGGAAGCAGAATTCGCTGTTATGGAAACTACTAGCGTACAGCGAGACGACTATCTCACCTGCGAGCAGCAGCCAAATGGAAATGAAACAAACCCTACGAGTCATTTCCCCTCATTCGAGGAGATGTGTTGCCACGCTTATTATATACAACTCTTAATGTGATCTTTGCAATCTTTTTTTGGTTAAAAAGAAAAAATACCTTTTTTGTTTTGGATGGGGGGGTAAGCCATCTATGTAGGCTTGGTTGGAATTTCTTTTCTTATGTTGACATGTAGTACGATTGTGGGCTATGAATAAATACATGTGAAATGCCATTTGTGTTTGTAGTTCTTAGTTATTATACATGTATACCATGTATGTAACATTTCATTATATATTGATTAATCTTTTAAAGTTACGATAGAACTCCCTAACATAAGAACATAAGAAAGTTTACAAACGAGAGGAGGCCATTCGGCCCATCTTGCTCGTTTGGTTGTTAGTAGCTTATTGATCCCAGAATCTCATCAAGGAGCTTCTTGAAGGATCCCAGGGTGTCAGCTTCAACAACATTACTGGGGAGTTGGTTCCAGACCCACATAATTCTCTGTGTAAAAAAGTGTCTCCTATTTTCTGTTCTGAATGCCCATTTATCTAATCTCCATTTGTGACCCCAGGGATTTTCTCTGTTACAGTTACATTTTTCAGGGCAGCAGTGTGAAGTAGTGGTTAGGGCTCTAGACTCTTGACCAGAGGGTCGTGGGTTCAATCCCAGCTGGGGGACACTGCTGCTGTACCCTTGAGCAAGGTACTTTACCTAGATTGCTCCAGTAAAAACCCAACTGTATAAATGGGTAATTGTATGTAAAAGATAATGTAATTGTATGTAAAAATAATGTGATATCTTGTAACAATTGTAAGTCGCCCTGGATAAGGGCGTCTGCTAAGAAATAAATAATAATAATAATAATAATATTCAATATGAATAGTAGTAGTTTACCATTAACTTCTAGCGCTTCAGCCAATTCACAGCGCCTCAGTATAACATTTAAAAAGTTACAATCCTTACCAAACAGTAGTTCCCCGACCGGTGCTCTAAGCTCACAAATCTCTCAAACCGGGTCGCTACTTGGCTGATTAACCACACGTGTTTTTATACAGCTGGCCCCATTACGAATTAGCACTGCAATTACTATGGAGACCATTAGTCTCCCTGGGGTTTAAAGGGACAGTGCAACAGTAAAAATGATAAAAATCACAGAATAAAACTCAATCTTATTACATTCAAAAAAAATAAACAATACATCCATTGCACATCTGTTACACATGTGTCTGCCCAGTTCTGAATGCTGTCTAGATCATTTTCAATGACATTTGCTGCTTCAACAGTGTTTTGCCACTCCTCCTATTTTTGTGTCGTCCGCAAATTTAACAAGTTTGCTTCCTATACCAGAATCTAAATCATTAATGTAGATTAGGAATAGAAGAGGACCTAACACTGATGATCCCTGTGGTACTCCACTGGTTACCTCGCTCCATTTTGAGGTTTCTCCTCTAATCAGTACTTTCTGTTTTCTACATGTTAACCACTCCCTAATCCATGTGCATGCATTTCCTTGAATCCCTACTGCGTTCAGTTTGAGAATTAATCTTTTAATGCGGAACTTTGTCAAAAGTTTGCTTTCTGGAAATCTAAATAAACCATGTCATATGCTTAACAATTATCCATTGTCGATGTTGCATCTTCAAAAAAATTAAGCAGGTTAGTTAGACATGATCTCCTTTCCTAAAACCATGCTGACTGTCTCCCAGGATACTGTTACCATATAGGTAATTTTCCATTTTGGATCATATTATATTTTATATAAGTTTACATATAATAGAAGTCAGGCTTATTGGTCTGTAGTTACCTGGTTCGGTTTTGTCTCCCTTTTTGTGGATAGGTATTACGTTTGCAATTCTCCAGTCTGTCGGTACAACCCGTGTCAAGAGACTGTTGCATGATCTTGGTTAGCAGTCTGTAAATAACCTTTATTTCTTTGAGTACTATTTGGAGTATCTCATCCAGCCCAGGGGATTTGTTTATTTTAAGAGCTCCTAGTTCTTTTAACACTTCTGCCTCTGTTATGCTAAAGCTATTTAAAACTGTTTAGGAATAGGTCGACATGTGGGGCATGTTGTCCGTGTCCTCCTTTGTAAAAACCTGTGAAAAGTAATCATTTAATATATTTGCTATTTTTTTTTCTTCGTCTATGATTTTGCCATTTGTGTTAAAGGTTTTTAAATAATAATAATAATAATAATAATAATAATACCCCCTCCCAGTCAGATTGTGTTCATGCTTTCTGAATTAAACCTTTGGCGTCAGATTGTGTTCATGCTGGTTTAAAAAATAAAAAAAAAATAAAATGACGTCACATTATCATCAGTGCTACGTTATTTTGTCTCAGTGGAAACTGGATTTGTAATATTAGGATTCGTTGACGTTTTGTGTTTCAATTAATAGCAAGGACTAAAGTCCGCTGAATTAGAAACAAGCACATTCATGTTTGATCGATGATTTCTCTACGTACCGCCCCCGCAGAGTGCTAGTCTGGGGGTGGAGATGGTGTCACGTGATCGCGGCGACCGACTATCTACTCGTTTCAGGGCGAGCTCGAGCAGGGAAGGCTGAGGACAACAAACAGGATTAGTGAGGAGAAGAAAATAATAATAATAATTTAAAATAAACAAAACCGTTACAGCTGGGATATAACGTACACCTGGACACAAAACAACGATAATAAGAAGGTAAGGCATATTATTATTATTATTATTATTGTATATCGTACTGCGCTGAGCAGTCTGGCCGCACACAGTCATGGCGGCGATATAGTTAATCACCCTTATATTTCTAACAGAATTATGTAATACTGGAGACCGCAGAGCAATTATTACACAAGACTGTACGAATACGAGAATAAAATAAATGCGCGTTTCGGGTTAAAAAAAACCGTTGTAGGAACGATGTCATTTAATAAAATAAAATATTATTTTAAAATCCATTGTATATTGTTTGTAAAACAGACATGGCTGGTTGCGTAGACTACATCGGGTAAAAACACGAAGGTTTGAGATGAAATACTTTTCCGCAATGTGAATGAAAAGGTTGAATACAAACAATTCGACATCATGTCACTAGTACTGTGAAGTACTCAACAGTATGATTATATGAAATATGTGTTAAATAAAGACTTCTCTGATGAAAACGTTTGAAGGTAAAACAGAGAAGTGCCCATCGCTGTGTTATTGCTTTTAGAAAGAACCCTCCCTGTTCTGTACTGGAATGAATACTGTTGACATGGTCGTTCAGACAACATGGCTGGCAGGTCTGTCAGCTGGTATCAAAAACAAACCATTCCTTTTCTGAACACCTTTGTGAAAAAAAATAAATAAATAATACATGGAAAAAAAGCGTGACTAAAACTAAAGCAATTAATCATCTGATTTTAAGAAAAAAAGTGAGTTCATTCTGACATGAATTATGTTTTAAGGAGGCCCCCCACACGCCAGTTTGTAATGAGTCTCCAGCCTCAATGCCCCGGCTCTGCCAGAGTTCTGTATGACAGACAGGCCTCAGACGACTAAATGATCACATCACAAACAACTGTGTGAAAATCTTTTTTTCATTTATATACCTGTGGTGTAAAACATGTAACCACTTGCAATGCAGCACTCCGTCGTGGGTTTGTGCGGTTCTGCTTTTAACAGAGAAGCTTGAACCACGCATTATGAGTCACTGTGTGATTAATTAGTTGTTAATCACACCAGGACGGTGCACCTCGGTTACCTTCACTTTGAATTGGTGAAAGTGAAGTATTGGAGCTTGTTCATCATTGTACAGTGTCTCCCTGTATGTTTAGCTGAGACTGACCATGGCAAGCAGCTTCTACAATCTTGGGGTATATAATAAAGGCATCAGTCAGTATGTCAGACCTGTTGGATGCACTGTAGGTCATGGTGGTTTACATTTTCAGGATACTGATGTCTGTAAATGTGTACTTGCATGACGGATACACACTGTTAGTAGTTTTACTCATTAAAAGTCAATCCTTTTACTAGGTAGTCTTCTATTGAAATTGATTATACAATGGCAAAGCACTGCATTCTTCTATGCTGAAAAACTAAGACCTAAGATACTGTGCTCAAGGCACAGCTTTCCTGAAGTAAGCTCAATTAATTGTGTATTTCATTATTGTTTAGTTTATTTATTTCCACGCTACCTGCCTTTTAATGAAGCTATAATTAGCAATTTTAAACCATGGCTGTTTCTTAATTGAATTATATTTTCTGACGACAAAGAAATGAGCTCAAAACAAATCTCCTAGCTATACAATCCTCAAAGGAAATTGATCACTTTACTGTGTAAAGGATGTAGTCACTACACTACACAGTGTTGGTTCCATAAAGACATTCTGTCTGGAGACACGCCTCTTTAAATCTTGCAAATAACACTGCAGAATTAGGAAGGAAACAACTTAGAGGATTAATTATGCGTTTACATTAAAAGGGGCACTATTGAAGTTACAATCGGGTAATACATAGTAGTGCGCCTGTTTCAGAGCAGCGAGTCACTCAACACGCCTTTATCAGTGTTTCATATTTTTTTTACTGTTTTGTAAATGCCAGCAATAAGCTAAACAGGTCTTTTCAAAACACATTTTTATTGTAGACTGAACTGTGTTAGTGGAAGACTGTTAATGTGATTCTCACAACTGTGCTGGACATTCGATTTTCTGAAATGTTGTAATATAATTCTTAGATTTTCCTGCTAATTTTAATGCCAGCAATGAGCCAAGTGATGTCTATAAACATTATGGCAAGTTTGAAGTGTCTTCAGGTGCTTTACTTATTACAGCAACAAATATATGATTTGAAAAAAAAATAAAAATAAAACTACCAACATTATATTTATGTTCAAATGCCATATTTAATTATTAATATATTGATAAAAAATGGGAACAAATGTAATTGGCCATTTTTGAAAAACAGAATTTGGTATTCCCAAGAAAGGAACAATTAGTAGCCCTAAAGATGGTTTCAGTTGAAGGCAGTGCAGATGCCAGTGTTTTATACAGTCGTATAAAGCAATTTTATGCAGGCCACCAGTTAAGCATGCATTCTGTTTCTATGATAACAACCGACAGGGCTGCATAGGATCAGAGGAGGATTCAAAATCAGAGGCATAGCCACTATAAATGTCTTGTTTAAATTTAAAGCAAATTGTTAAATTGTTGAGATACTTGTGTTGGAATATTGTTTCAAAATTGTATAATGCAACAAAAATTATATATTAAAAGGGGTAATGCGTGGCAGGTTTGTCACTGATAATTTACCCTTTCTAAGTCAAAACGGCAAGTTTCTCAGAATCTAAAAAGCTGAGAGGGAGCGACCTTGCCTTGCAGTGTGTCCGTGAATCTAATACAATTGTCACTCAACTTTCTGTGTTGATAAGTCACATGCTTTTGGATTAAATGTGTTTATGCATGATAAATACTGGCCCAGTTCTTGTCAGGAACCAACTGCTAGAACCATGTAGCTAGCTTGTTGCAGTGTTGGGAGATTGGTACTGTAACCCACTTGTAGATATTTAGGGCAGAAGGGATAATTAGGTAACTGTAATCTGCAGACTGACATGTTAATGCTCTTCCTCAGTAAGTCTGGCCTATTAGTCGATGTCATGAGAGCTGCACAGCAACTGGAAACCATGTGACTTTCACAGCAGCTCTGCTGCACCTGTCTCATTGTGCTCAGGCAGAGAGCACCGCAGATAGCCGTACTCGAATGTGTGGGGTGAGTCTCCGCTACTAAAGAGATTGCTGGTAGACACACACGCTTGCTGTTTGCAGCTGTAGCAGGGAAAGGGCTCATTTATTTCACTTCACTTTTTTGCAGTTTGCTTTTACTTAAGTTGGCTATCGGGATAGAGTTTCAGGGAACAATGTATTTCAGCCTTCAAAACTAATTATATGGAATTGAAGTGAGCCATGCAAGGCTATGGAATTGAAGTGAGCCATGCAAGGCTATGGAATTGAAGTGAGCCATGCAAGGCTATGGAATTGAAGTGAGCCATGCAAGGCTATGGAATTGAAGTGAGCCATGCAAGGCTATGGAATTGAAGCGAGCCATGGGTATTGATGCCAGTGCTCCAGATGTTTTATTAGGCTTCCAGGCCATGGGCTGGGAAGCCTATTGTTATTGCTGGGATTATTCTTATTATTTTTCTTTCCGACAGTTGCTCGAAAACTCACCAGATTCGGTAGGTTGGTAGATGCTTGTGGGAAGATGGAAAATGCCAAAGAATTTGTCGTAAGTCACATGGTTTGGCCGCCATATTGGATTGAAAAAAAAACATTTTGCGTAAATGTAAAAATTTGTCTTTCGAAGTGCTGAAAATTGGTATAGTTGTTGAGGGATAGTCCAAGATTAAGTGGTGTTCGTAAGAAGCTGATAGGTTGTGTGGTATGGCGGCCATGCTGCATGACGTCAAAATCGCACAATACAGAAGTCATAATCACAACCTACAAAGATCTTCTCCCAAACCGCTAGTCCGATTGAAGCAAACCCAATAGCACATATGATCGTAGTGTGGTTGTCTTTAAAGGGTGTTTAAATGGAAGTTCCTACAATAAAAAAACATGGTGGCCATGTTGGATGACATCATCAACATACGAAATTGGCTAATAACTCCTTAGAGTGCAGATAGGACCATGGTTACTATGGAACATATATAGCAATCCATGTATGCTCTATCAAAAAATATCATTGCCTGTGACCTTTGACCTCTCCTAAAGGTCAAATGTAAAACTGCCTTAACTCATAATAGAGTGCAAATAGGTTCATGGTTACTATGTAAAAATGCCGTTCTGCGCTATTTGATACAGTGTTTAGTACTGTTATTGGCATTCTGCACTATTTGCTAAAGTGTTTGGTACTGGTACTGTTACTGGTCCTGGAAGCCGTAAAGTTGCTGGCAACTCTAGTTTTAAATGAAGGTACATTGTTATCGAAGCTGGGTGTGAGAGGTAATGCATTTTTAAAAATGCACTTGCGAGAACTGCAATTTCAAACACTGTTGATTTTACGGTTTTCAGAAGTTTGTTTCTGTTGCATTTTCTGTAAACATGAAATCTATTTCAACAGTAAGTTGTATTTTTTTCCTTTCGTTTTTAATATTTTTTAAAATTGTTAACTGTTGCTTGATTAAAATAAATAAAAATAAATGTATTGGCATTTACTTGAACAACGTAGCTTGAAAGTAAAAGTCCAGTACATAAATATCAAGTTATAGGTGTATGAAATGGAAAAACATGGAAACTACTTCAAATGGAAAAGAGTAATGTTTAAACGGAAAGTCACTTTGGTGTACAGGTTACACATACGGTTTATTAACGTAGATTGTATACACTCTATTTAAGACTTTCAGTGTAATACTGTTGTAGCTTAATTTTGTCAGAACGTTTCGCCATGAGAGGCACTCAGATCGATGAGCCAACTGTACAGCTGGTGAGTGCGTAGGAGCAACAAGTTTCAAAGTGAAAGCAAACGCAGAGTTAACCCATTCATTAATGCCTACATTTTTATACTGTGTATTTATGTTTGCACCGTGTCTTTCAGCACCCTAAAGGGCCTGGACACACCAGCACTTTGCATTTTTTTTTTTTTTTTTTTTTGACGCGCAGTAGACAGCGCCACACCACACAGTTTTTGCAGCAGAAGAAAAAGGTGCTTTTCTTTTTAACCAGCGCCACTTTTTTTTTTTTTTAACTCTTTACTCAGCCCTATTTCTGCCTGTTTTTCACTGTTTTCATTGATGTATGTTTAACTACTAGATAGTTTGTACTTGTAACCCTACTTTAGTGAATAATACTTCCAGGTTACCGTTAGGTTCGTTGGGAGACTGGTTTCATTGATTTGCACAGTAGTAACATACCGGTAATCTAAAGAAATAATTTGACAACAAGTGTAAGTACTGTTCTTGCATATGACATTTATCTTTTTTCTTAAAGAAAATAAAAACAATAACAACATTAAATCATCATGCACATCACCAATTAATACAGCACAAATAAGCACAATCCACAGTTCACTGTCCATTCATCTATCTACCCAGTTAGTTTGTCCTACCACTCAGTTCAATCCTTAGGCCAACAAAAGAATGGAAATGTAGTCGTTGCAGAGAGTTGGTTCACAGCTGTGGATAACGTTGCTGCTGAATAGCTGTTACGATGTCATCAGTCCTGGTAAGAAGGAATGGTGATGGCTTCTTGGTCAAAGAAAAGTTTCCCAAAAAAAAAACCAACCTGCATATTGGAACACACATCATTATGCAGGTCTAACTAATTTTCACTCGATATACAGTTAAACAATCGTTTTTTTTTTCCTTTTAACATTGCAGATTATTCATAGTGTATTTCTTTCAGTTTAATTTTCCAGTATACTATCAACAAAAAAAAAAATGTCGTTTTATATAAACCTTTTTGTCTAAAACAGAAATAAAATATACAGCATTTCACAAATTCTGTATTCCTCTGCCTTTGTTTTAATTTCTTTTGCAACTGCGTAGTTATATTTATCTTTCTTTCAACTTAAATTATTTCTACAGCATCTCTTTATAAGCACAATTTCAATGTGTTTACATTTAATTTACAGGGTTTTTTTTCCTTACTATCTGTCAGAATCGTAAGCTTCACTTTCTTTCAATTTAACCAAAACACACATAAGGATTGCATTTAAAATAATACAAAAATAAAATATATCATAGTACACATTCTGTTTACTGTTACTGTTCAAAAGCACATAACACAAATAAATTCTGGTTGGTTTTATACAGTATTGCAGAACAATAATAAACAAAAATACCGTTTTTCTTAGTTATTTTTAATATATTATAACTCACCAGAAAATCACAGATCTCAGTCCCTAAAGCGTTGAAGTTCTTCAGCTCTTTTCCTAAAGTTCAAGGATTCCTTTAAACTATTTATATATATATATATATATATATAATTTGTTTGCAAAATAAATCCTAACAACTTGCTGTTGCTTGCGATTTCTTTCTCTATTTCCCAAAAATAAGTAAAATGTATTTTCTATTGCTTACACTCTGCTTGCTTTTTATTTATTTATTTCTAAAAAAAAATAAAAGCACTATATATTGCTCTAACGACTTGCTCTGTTGCTTGCAATTTCCTTCCTGTCTTTTTTTGTCAATTTTTCTAGAATCTTCTCTCTAGTGCCTCTAAAAAGATACATTTACTTTTTTTCAGTTAGGTCATCTGTTCCCTGCACGTTGCATGCACGTGATTAACTCTGTGTGTGCTGGAACTCTGTTTTAGAGTGTGCTTAACAAAACAGGGTTACATACTGCATGCATGTAACATATCAATTGGAAGGCCACACAATTTCCTTTCATACTAAGTAAGTTGCAACAGGATCAGGCATACTATATATGGTAGAGATGATATGTAAAAAAAGCTGAGCTGCTTTCCAATGATACCGCCCCTTTCAGTCTAGCTGCTACAATGACGGAGCAATAGACTCAAAACGAAACCTAAGCTGTGAACTGTGTCACATGATGAGAGGCTTAACTTCAGGCAATCGTAGTTCCGACTAGGAGTACCGCATACACACACTGAGTACGTCATTGGAAAGCCCCGAGTCTGTACTTTTAAACAGGGGTTGTGGCGGCCCGTGGGCCAATGGTGGCCCATTTAAGGTTTGGTGGCGGCCCCTCGAGTTTCTTTATCAATGTATTACATTTAAAAAAAAAAAAAACATGAATTAGATCTGCCGCCTCGGCACTTGCGCAGCCAGCTTCTGTGCTGCTGTTGTTGTTGTTATTGTTGTTGTTGCTGGAGTGATTTTCTCACACCGCACGCAGTCTGTCAGTGGTTGCTAGGCAACAGTTCCAAGGTACGCAGCCAACGTCACGTGGAAGTACGTAACCAATGCTTATGCATTGTGTGGGCAGCAGTGTGGAGTAATGGTTAGGTCTCTGGACTCGAAAACTTGGCCCGGAGGTATTTATTTGTGGAAAGAGTAAATATTTTCAATCCCCAGTGGGGACAATTGCTGATTCTAATGTTTTGGACCCAATCTGAGCAAGGAACTCTAGTTAGATTGCTCCATTTGTAATGAAAAACCAATGAATTCAACTGTATAAATGGGTAGGGATTTTGTCTGTTAAAAATAATTTTGAAATCTGTATAATGACTCTTGACCGGGGTTGTGGGTTAATGTATAATGTGATATCTTCCAGTAAAACAATTGTAATGGGTAAGCCCTGGATAATGTGAAATCTGCTATGTGAAATAATAATAATAATAATAATTATGCCCTGGATAACTGCTAGAAATAAATAATAATAATGCAAAGTGCTATGCAAAGTGCTGAGCCAGCGGAACGACAGAGGTGAAGTTGGCCAAATTAAATAAATTGTTTTTTAATTTAAGAGAATTTTTTTTTCCCTTGCTGGGAGCAAAATGTACAATTTAATAACCACATGTAATGTTAAATGGGAATAGATTAAACCTGCATTTGTGTGTTATGGCTGCTTTTGGTGGGAATCCACATACCTTCAAAATAATATTTGCGCACTTATTTTTCATTGGAGTTTCTTTTCTTTGAGAGACAGAAGTAATAGGCAGCTAGTAAATGTAAATTAAACCCATTTAAATAGTTATTTATCTTTGCTGTTGCACAGTTCAGTGTTAAGCACTGTTTGAATTCTGTGTGGTTTTACATTGTGAATTCTGTGTGGTTTAATATTGTTGACTGAAAAGACGATAGCAGCGGTATAGTGGTAATGTCTTTGTTCAAAGATTTCCATTTTTTAAATAAATCCAGTATAATTGTACTCCATGCTTTGCCCAGTGTGTTTCTGTAAGTTTGTTGGTATTGTGTAGGTATTACAACCTGATGATTGAGTTAAAAATGGTTCAGTTTGTTGGTGGTGGCCCACAAACCGTTTTTTTTCACCACCTGGTTACGTTGAGGTTGCCGACCCCTGCTTTTAAACAAGCCGTGAACCAGGTAGGTGGCTTTTACGTGCCAGAGTAATATGTGCGTAACCTTCGGTTTTTTCAAAACTGTTTACTTATACTGCAGTGTACTGAGTTTCTATAATGCATAAAGATAGCGGCCGAGAATCATGTACGAGAAAATAAAGTCTCGCAGCACTTAAAATATCCATCACTACTTTTTTTATTTATTTATTTTAACCGGAACTACTCAGAATGCGAGTCATAGTGCTTTTGTCACTGACACCCACTTCCTTAGAGATTTCAGGCATTCTAAATTGGGTGAAAAATACAGTAGTTTGGTGTCTTAAAATATCTCTGCAGGATTTTCCCGCACTGAAAGTTGCAGATATACAGGAGCAACTTGGAAAATGTGTGGTTCCGGCGATCCCACGCTGAAATTCAAGCCCTGAGGCTAATATTCTGTTATTATTAACTAGTATTCTAGTCATGTAAATGGCATATTCAGAATAAAAACTATGCAATATGAAGCAATCTTGTGGAATATTAGTTCATGTAAACACTGTATTCCAAATAGTTACCTTTCTCTGTGCCTGTGAATGTGTGAGACCATCCCCTAGTCGGAGATTGAGAAAACCTGTGAGTGGTATTTGTTAACCTGGCTCCGTCCTGTTAGGGAGGGACCCAGTGCCCTGCTAATAATACTACACCTGGGGAACACTGTTATCGTTGATACATAGACCTAGTTGTTTTCTATGATTCTCACTATGATTATGACCATATTTTTGAGACCACTTGCTTTCAAACATGATCTTTACAAGCTGTATTCTATGATTCTCTCTCTCAAGTTCCAGGTGGTTTCAGGGTTTCCCCCAGGAATTCTGTACAGCCGGGCAGCAGAACATTATAGCCTGGAGCACTTTTAACGGAAAAATAAACTTGCCTTACCTTAAATATATAATACGAATTTATATATTTATAATTTATTTATTAATAATTTAAATAATCTGTTGTCTTTCGTTGACTATCTGGTTGCTCTTTTTTATGTTCTACATTTTTTATTGCTGTTTTTTATTATGGTAATTTACCATGCTTATTTAGGCACTCTGTGATTTGACTGGGGAAAGATAATGTAGGTTTATTGGAGTTCACAAAAAAAAATGGTAGCCTTTTCACTTCCTTATTGCTTATTGCTTCATTTAAATTGTTTTCTTTGTTTTCAGGGCATTTTGTTAATGCACGTCTATTTTTGTTTTTTTGCTGTTCTACATTTTTTGAATGCAACTGTTCATTTTAACCTTTTTTTTTTTTTTTTTTTTTTTAATTTTACACAACAGTGCTCACACAAGTTTGGTCACCATCATAACTGTTGCATGAAACCGGAGTGTAATAATCCATTAAGCATCCAGCACTTAAGCATTTGTATGTCAGCTGACAAGTATTCAGCTGATATCCCATACAGCCTTCACACATGAACCCCCAATATCTCTCACAAGCACCTGGGTACATAATTTTACGATATCACAACAAAAGGAATACACTTTTTTTTTTTTTTTTTTTTTTTTTTGGTGCATACGTATAGCTATTATGTATTCACCTTACAGTACAATAATATGACAAAGAAATGGACTGAATGATAATACCGGAAAATAATCGTACTATTTTTAATAAAGTAGTGAGCGCAAATATAGTATTAGGCGGTGGATTGCGCCAATCGCCGGCTTATTTTGAAAACCCTGCATTCATTGTCACTATTTTTGCTTTGAAAATACTCTGCTATTATTTTAGCAGTCATTTTAACGTTTTAGCCTCTTAAAGTGCTTAACACACAAAACCTGTCCCTTCAACTCTCTGATTGGTTAAATGTTGTGTCAAGACGTAACACAGCTGTCATGTGGTTCCAAGATTTTTTTTTTTCACCCAGCAACACGCAAGTGATCTCGTCTGCTAGAAACGCAATCAATCCTTTTTGTTAAAGGCACAGTAGCAACTGCAAAACGGGCGGATCGGGTTTTTTCAGCCAGGCGGCGACAGCCACTTTTGAAAAGGGCTGGGGAGAACCCTGGGTTTCCAGTAGAAATTAAGCTTTTCACTGCTTTTGGACATGTCACTGCTACATTTCTTTACATTTCCTTTTCTGCATGGTTATAAACAATTCCATGTTGTACGACATACCCGTTAGATTACATTACACACTTTCTTTAATTTTTTTAAATCCTTCCATTTCTATTTTTTTTTTTTGACAATAGTTCATTTTCTTCTATGCCTTTTGTTCTTTCCAATCAGGAACCCTGAAGGTTTGCAGCATCTAGAATAATGTCATCCCAGGAGAAAGGCTACATGGTTCCAGGCGAGAACAACCCCCTCCAGAACTCTGTTTTTGGCTTCCAGCAGCCAGGTGGTTTTGGGGCGCCTCCACCCGGCTATGGGCAGTCCCCACCATCTTATGGGGGGCCAACACCCACATATGGGGGCCCCGGGTTTGCCCCCGAAGCTTTTGGCCAGCCAGCTTTCCCGCAGGGGGCCCCAGGCTTCGGACAGCCCCCCTACCCCGGCCAGCAGCCTCCATTTCCCCAGATGCCCTTTCCCCAGATGCCCTTTCCCCAAGGACCCTCTCCCTACCAACAAGGACCACATCAGCCAGGATTCCAGCCCAAAGGGCCTTCCCATACTGATGATCCATCTGGTGAGTGGCACAAAACATTTGATTTACTCCATTTGAATTTAATCTGGGTCATTTTGGTGTTAAAATGGGCTCAACATGGGAATTGGTAATGCCATGCCATAAGGATGCAACGGTTAGGATTTCCCAAACCAAACTGAAACCACATTTGCATAAAATTCTAATTTGAACGATACCAAACCGAATGTTTTTGTACAATGAAAAAGTGTCAACATTCTCAGTACTAAGTCAGCCACATTTTCGGGAGCTCATTGCAAACTGCAGCGTGTCGACGATTCATATTTACATCCCTTGATTATTTAATATGGGAACAAAAATCTAAAGTTATGACAAGACTTAACTGATTGCCCTCAGTAGGGCTAACCGCAGCTTCATACTTGGTGTGGGTGTTCTGATGTCGAGTTTTCTTTGTAGGTTTGTTGATGAAAGTGGCTGGTGCTTGCAACTAGCAGGCATATTCAAACACTCAGCCTGCACACCTTGGACAAAACATTGTGTTAAAAAAATAAATGCATCCTAAGAAGTGAAAAGCTGACGCTGGAAGTTTTATAAATAAAACAAACGTCTGTGGCTGCTGCTAAATGATTCTATTTAGACCTAATAAAAAAATAAGTACTGGTGCTTAACTGATGAAAACAGCCAAATACAAAATTATTGGAAGAAAATAAAATGTTAGTTGAGGAACCATTGTGAAGCTGCAAAGCAAGCGAGAGAGTTACTGTGGACCAATATCTGGAAGCTGCTTTAAGTGCAGTACTTTTTTTATACAAGTTTCGTTTTACACTGAGGATCACGCCACTCGCCGGCTTGTTTTGAAAACCTGTACGGTAGTTTGTGGGTGAAGAAATGTCATTATTTAATACTTTCTTATGTTCTTTGGGCTCAAGGCTTAGGTGCATCAATATAATTTCAGATAATCTCAAATAGACTGTGGTGGTGTAAAGCATAGGAGACCCTGCTCTGATTTGTGCTGCTTTGTATTTCATTTAGTTCCTCTAAACAGTCCTGGATACCACCAGGAAGACATTCCCCCGTCGTACTACGACAATGAAGACTTCACCCCCCCAAACTGGGAAGACAAGATCATTCGGCAGGCTTTTATCCGCAAGGTGAGTGTGCATGGGAGGAATCCTTTAAATCAGGGGTCCCCACACTTTTACCAAAGGGACATACACACATTTGTACTCGCCTTTCTTGGCCGGCATAGGAAAAAAATACTATAGTAAAACTAGTACATTTACTGTAGTTTTATCAAAGTAATTTACAATTGTATTTTTGCGGAATCTATAGTTTTACCATTCTAGTATTTACTATACTGTGCACTATAGTAATTAGAGTTTATACTACACCTTCAGCTGTAGTAGTTTACTATAGTATTAACATACTACTGTGTTTACTGTAGTGCCTATATTAAACTACAGCTGATAATGTATAATTTACTATAGTTTAACTATAGAATCTTTAATTATATGTAGTGTAGTTTACTGATGTATTTACAGTAGTCAATACTACTTTGTTTACTATACTTGCTATATTAAAAACTATCAGTAATATTAGTATTAACCCTTTGTGGTCCTATGTCGGACCTGGTCCGACATTGCAATTTTCCCTTTCCGGTCCAATGTCGGACCCTGTCCGACATCATCAAAAAGATGTAAAAAACAGGTCTCTAGTGGTTTTTTTTCTCTGGAAAAAGCCGAGAAAACCATTCAATGGCCGAGTGAGACCCATAGGAGCCGAGAGAAGCCGGAAAAAAAAGGGGCGTATCTCATGAATAGTGATAGACCCGACGCCACATAGATAACACGGAGATAAACAAACAAGACAGCTGCTTCTGCATCCAGCGCTCAGAGACTATCACAGACATTTGCAGAGCTTTTTTTAGATGTTATAGTAATAAAATAATGACTTGGATCGCATTATTGAGGAGTTTGGTGATAAAACGAGTGATCAGGAAAGGATTTTTTGGTATGTACTACTATTACGAGGTATGTAAAAAATATAGCGAACGAGGGGTGGGGCGGTGCTGGAGATGCAGTACTGAGTGTCCTGTTGACATGCAGTGCTTTTTAAACCTGTTTTACTGTGAAAAATACTTTTAAACAGCACGTCTAAAATGAAAATTAATTGGACCCGACACGCTGAATAAATGGACCGCAAAGGGTTAAATGATAGTCTTTACTCCAGTGTCAGAGAACATTTGAACTTTTAAGTGTAAATTCATGCATGATTCTGTTTATCTCAAGTTAACATAGTGAAGTACATACCGCCTTGTAGTTTTCCAGGTCAGTTGTGCAGCTTGTGAAAGATAAGATTGCAGGTTTTGTAATGGTAGACATGTAAACTCAAGTTAAGAATCAGTTGCAGCTTGTGAAAGATAAGATTGCAGGTTTTGACAAAGATATTGATGAGTTTTGAGGGGTAGGTTAGCATCAAGGTTAAGTCACATGCAGCTGACAGAAGGTAATTGATACAATATCTTGCTTGAGACCGTTTTTAACTGTGTGTATTATTTACATTGTTCCAGGTGTTCATGGTGTTGACTTTGCAGCTCATGGTAACCTTTTCATTTGTGGCCGTGTTCACGTTTGTGCATGAAGCGAAGCAGTTTGTGCACCATCATCCCTGGACCTACTACGTGTCCTACGCAATCTTCTTTGTATCTCTCATTGTGATCAGCTGCTGCGGGGACTTCAGACGCAAGCACCCATGGAACCTTATTGCCCTGGTAGGCTTTGATTTATTTTTTGTGCGTTTTATTCCTGTTTGGTAAAGGTGTTTGCTGATAATCTGGTAATGCTATTGAAGCTAGGTAAATTAAGCAATGAAAACAGCCCATTGTATATAGTATCATTGATTCTTAAGTGTCAAATTTAAGCTCAAAAGAAGGAAACAATATGGCAATCCTATTATTCAATTTCAGCTTCAAACGTGTTTTGCACTGTGTTGATATTACATAAAATCATGTTAATCTGGAATTTAAAAAACTGCTAGAACACTTAAAGGTCTCTGTAAATAATTGTCACTTACATTTTCATATACGGTACAAAAACGGCCAAGTTAGGTTATGTATGAAAAGTGTGAGTCCTATAAAGATATAATATAAAAGTGGCTACATTAATCAAGACACAATCCGGACAAACTTGGCCCCCAATTTGTACTGCAGTATGAACTAGTAGCAACATGAATAAAATAAAAAAAACGTGGGGGTTAAGTTTGCTGTCAAGAAAAACACTTGGGATACAGTAGCTGTATCAGCACCGTAAATTTCCCTTAAGTTTGGTGCCATGTAGGTCTTCACGGTACTTTCTCTATTACTGTAGCTTTCCTTTATTGTGACTTGGCCAGAGTAACTACAGCGACTCCCAGTATAACTAAGAGCAGGGGTGTGGCAAGTTGTTCTTGTGGCAGCTGAACACAGCTAGCTCCCTGACACCTAAAATGCTTTTAAAAACACTAGCTGTGGTTTAATATAGGTTGATTAAAATAGCCCCGAAGTAACTACCCAAGAAAAAAACTATTCAGTTTCCTACAGTGGAGCGGTCTGCTTTTTGTCTGAAATTTAATAATGTGGGTAGCTGTTTTGGAACGAATTATAAACCAGCAATACAATTGAGAAGCCACATGTAACCAACACACAACAAGACATGGGTCGTGTTTATGCTGTTTCTAAAATAAGAACAGAGAAAGTGACTGACATATTATAGAACTTTTCATTTAGCAGGGATACATTCCAAGGGAAGTTGATTGGCTTAAGTTTGGCCTTGTTGTACATCCCTAACGAAACATTCTACTGTTATGTCGTGCATGTGGGTGGATGTCTTGTGTTCATCCAGTATTTCAAAGTATTGTTTTTCCTGCACAGCCCTTTTTTGTCTCTCTTCCAGTCTATTCTGACCCTAAGCATGTCCTACATGGTGGGGATGATTGCCAGCTTCTACGACACGGACTCTGTGGTAATGGCAGTGGGGATCACTGCCGTGGTCTGCTTTACTGTGGTCGTGTTCTCTCTGCAGGTATGCATTTGTTGAATTTGGTACCAAGTGGCCATTTCCTTGTCTCAAATAGACACCATTAAGATTAAGACATACTCTGTTGTAGCCATCTGCATGTATATAGCTAATTGTTTATTTTCCTTTTTAAAATTGAAACACTTTTTTTTTTTTTTTTTCTGCTGAGGCATTTTGGATTTCCGTACAAGTCTAGAATCTGTACTTTCCCAATGCATCCAGTTGCATTAGGGGTCAGAGTTGGTTCATACTTCTGTCGCCGATGAATGCGATACGTCAGGCGCAGACAGCTATAAAAGCTGTGCAGCTTCACTCCGATCATGCAGCAAATATTGAACATTTTCAACATTATACGACCCGATCCGATTTCAGGTCGCTGACGCATGAGAAAAGGCTGTATGACTTTCCAAAAAAGACTCGCGTCGCAGGAGTGTGGATGATGTGATGCCAACCTGTCGCACAGGGGTCTGAAGTATGAACCATTATTGTCCTTATTCAAGAACCCTTTACTAAGAGAAGACCTGACAGCTAGTATGTTATGATGACCTACAAAGTTATAATAGTCCTCTAAAATAAGCTGTACAATGTGTCATGCATTTTTCAGCAATATGTAGTTTCAATAAAATGAACATGCCTTTTTCCAGTGCTAAAGCTGGATTAGTGTTCTTTCTACAACAGGGTTAGCTATCTTTAATGTTCTCTCGGCAAACGGTTAGCTGTCTTTTACAGCCGCTCAGTGCCTTGAACACACAACCCACCCTATGTTCTTTCAGTGTTTGCTCCAGGACTTAGACAGAGGGTCATTGTGGCCCCCTCTCAAAATTTTAGGGGGACATTTTCTTCAGTAAGGGGGTCAATATGTTTGATTCAGAACCAACCACCATTTCTTATTTTTGTTTGTTTTAAATATGCCAACAGAGTTAACAGACCTTTTGTTTCTGAAGAACAAAAAATAAAACTGTAAAGCTGTAGATACAACCAAGGTGTCTCTACAATACTGTGGCGGAGTGTCCCGCCCCTATTATTATTATTTGTGTTATTTTTTGCGGCGCGGATAAAAGCGCCGCGTCTTTTATTATTATATTTAAAAACCCTGTGAGGATGCATGGCTGATCAGCTACTGATTATTTAACTAGCTGACAGTCATGCATCCTTACCAAATGCGTGCAGACTCTGGCCGAGGGGTAATAAGATAATTAACAACTAGTTAATCCCTCGGCCACAGTATATAAACCTGCAGCTCTCTGCACTCGGGGTTGAGTGTAGAGAGGAGAGTACGGGGAGCGGAGAGAAAGAACAACATTTAAAAACAATTGCTAAAACGTGCTGGATTATCCAGCACGACACTTTGTTTATTTGTTTGGCCCTCGTGCCCTTTTGTTTTGTGTTTTGTTAAAATCATTTGTTTGTTTATTAAATACGCTGAATGCAATTGCATTCAGCTTCACCCGCCCATCCACTGTTTGGTTTCTGTACTTCCTGGTCCGTGACGTCATCACACTTCACCACTGCGAGCCAGACTGTCACATATGGTGTCAGAAGTGGGACAAACAACGCCTCCAACAGCCGGACCAGGAACAGCAAAGGAAGTTTTTTTTTTTTGTGTGTTTGTTTTTTCAAAAAAAGTGGTTTTTTTTGTGAAGGGAGGAAAAAAAAAATGGGGAAAAGTAGCCGGAGGAGAAAACAGCAGCAGCAGCAACAACAACAGCAGCAGGAGGCGCAGCGGGTCCTTACCACGCTGGACGTCTGCCTCACCTGCCTGAAGGGTGAGGAGTGGTGCTTCGCAGTTGGTGAGGTCGGGCACGTGGCACCGGACCAACCCCCTCCATGGAGAGGAAGGAGCCTGAGCATCCAGCAAGGGTGAGAGAGGACCCGCATCCTCCGAGGCGGAAGAATCCTGTCTCCTCTGAGGGGATCTGGGACTGGCTGACGGAGCCTGAGAGGGATATAATGGTCGCCCTCCCTGCTGTTATCAACCTCCTGTGGGCGAGAGATGGGGGCGCTGGGAGGCCTGGGAACAGAAACACCACCAGCATCCCTCCCAGACATCGCAGCCATGGTGCTCAACTACCTGGCTGCAGATATGGGAGGGGCCCCGCTGCTGTTTCCAGCGCCAGAGGAGAGGAGCCAGTGCTGCAGAGGGAGAGGAGTCTCCCGTCTCCGCCAGAGGAGAGGAGCCATCGCTGCCTTCTCCAGCGCCAGAGGGAGAGGAGCCATCGCTGCCGTCTCCAGCGCCAGAGGGAGAAGAGCCATCGCTGCCTTCTCCAGCGCCAGAGGGAGAGAAGCCATCGCTGCCTTCTCCAGCGCCAGAGGGAGAGGAGCCATCGCTGCCTTCTCCAGCGCCAGAGGGAGAGGAGCCATCGCTGCCTTCTCCAGCGCCAGAGGGAGAGGAGCCATCGCTGCCTTCTCTCCAGAACCAGGAGCAGAGCAGCAGGGGAGCTGCCTCTGTCTCCTCCAGAACCAGGAGCAGAGCAGCAGGAGCTGCCTCTGTCTCCACCACCGCCAGGAGCAGAGCAGCAGGAGCTGCCTCTGTCTCCACCACCGCCAGGAGCAGAGCAGCAGGAGCTGCTTCTGTCTCCACCATCGCCAGGAGCAGAGCAGCAGGAGCTGCCTCTGCCTCCGCCACCTCCACCAGCAGAGGGTGAATGCCTGCTGGTTCCGCCTCAACCGCCTTTGGGAGGACTGCTTGCCCCTCCCACCTCCACCAGCAGAGGGTGAATGCCTGCTGGTTCCACCTCAACCGCCGTGGGAGGATTGCTTGCCCCTCCCACCTCTACCAGCAGAGGGTGAATGCCTGCTGGTTCGCCTCAACCGTGGGAGGACTGCTTGCCGCTCCCAGCTCCACCAGCAGAGGGTGAATACCTGCTGGTTCCACATCCACCGTCATGGGAAGGACTGTTCCTGCCCTGCCTCGCACCGCCCAAGGATGCCTGCCTCGCACCGCCCAAGGATGCCTGCCTCGCACCGCCCAAGGATGCCTGCCTCGCACCGCCCAAGGATGTCTGCCTTCGCACCGCCTAAGGATGCCTGCTTCGCACCATGGGATGCCTGGATGCCTGCCTCAAGGATCCCCGCCCAAGGATGCCTGCTTCGCCCCAAGGATGCCTGTTGCGCCGCGCCCAAGGATCCCTGTTGCCCGCCGCCCAAGGATGCCTGCCCGCCGCCCAAGGATGCCTGTTGCCGGGGCCTGTTGCTCCTCGCCCAAAGGATGCCTGTTGTTCCGCATCGGGCTGCCTGTTGCTCCGCCCGGGGATGCCTGTTGCTCCGCGCCTGGGCTGCCTAAGGATGCCTGTTGCTCCGCAGGC
This sequence comes from Huso huso, assembly GCA_036884735.1. Lineage (NCBI taxonomy): Eukaryota > Metazoa > Chordata > Actinopteri > Acipenseriformes > Acipenseridae > Huso > Huso huso. The sequence continues at coordinate 105,907 of CM072664.1, read as the reverse complement.
CCAGGGAGGGATGCCTGTTGCCCTCCATCGCCCGGGGATGCCTGTTGCTCCGCATCCGCCCAAGGATGCCTGTTGCTCCGCGCCGCCCGGGGCTGCCTGTTGCTCCCGCATCGCCGGGGCTGCCTGTTGCTCCGCCGCCCGGGGCTGCCTGTTGCTCCCGAGGGTCCCGGGGCTGCCTGTTGCCCGCGCCGCCTGGGGAGCCACCAGTTACAGGGAACGAGGGAGAAGTGGAGCTCGCTGCGCCTCCATGGCCAGGCCCCCCCCTCGAGTTCACCTCCATGATGGGGAGGTCCGCTGCTGCTGCTGCCGCCGCCTCCCGAGGGTCCGCTGCTGCTGCTGCCGTCGCCCGAGGGGGGTCCGCTGCGGCTGCCGCCGCCGTCCACTCCCGGTCCTGCCGCGCCCTGCCGCCGTCGCCCCGAGGTCCGCTGCGGCTGCTGCCGCTGCCGCGTCGCCTGCAGAGGTCCCGCCTCCCGGGTCCTTTTTTAAACCCCTGAGGATGCATGGCTGATCAGCTACTGATTATTTAACCTGACAGTCATGCATCCCCAAACGGCAGACTCTGGCGAGGGTAATAAGATAATTAACAACTAGTTAATCCCCGCCCATGATATAGGGTCCTCTGCACTCGGGTTTTAGAGCCGGAGAGGTCTAAAACGTGCTGGATTATCCAACTCGACCTTACTTGTTTGTTTGTTTAGTTTCCTGTGCCCTTTTGTTTTGTGTGTTTTGTTAAAATCATTTGTTTGTTTATTAAATACGCTGCGGGGAAATCCACTGTTTGGTTTCTGTACTTCCTGGTGGAGTCATCACACCACCATGAAGGCCAGACTGTCACAAATACCACTGTCACTTTTGGGGAAAAGAAATGTGTCACAGTGGCTGGTATATCACTGAGTCAGAGGATATTCATTGTACCAAATCCATTAGAACAGGGTTTTCAATCTTTTTACACCCTGGCAGGAAATGATCTGAGGCTGGAACCCCTAATTAATACAGCTCAAGGTGTCCAGCTGAAGCCACCGGAAAAGGGGAGGTCAGGCCCACACACCATTAGAATAGTTCAGTTACAATTCCCCCAGCGCCGCGTGGAAATTAATACAATAGTATCCCACCATGCAGGAAATAATGTGGCTGGAGCCCCGTGAAGGGGAGCTGCACACAAGTAGGGCTTGAAGTTTTCAGGAAGGGGGGCAGGTCTGGAGACCACCCCCAAAATTTTTTTTGGCCAGAGGAACCGGCCTGTTGTGTTTTTTGGTCCACTGGGGATGTCCTACTGTTGTTTGGGTGGGAGGAGGACATCCCACCGTGGCCGCCACCATTTTGGGATATTGGAGGACACAAAAAAAAAATCGTTGCTGCCCCTGTTCCAGCGCCAGGACTGACTAACCTGAGGTGGGACTTTAGGGAATAATGGGGAGGTGGCGATTTAAAAGGCCATGTGTACTGTGACAGGGGGGGCATGTGGGAAAACGGACTGTCCGCCCCTATTATTATTATTTGTGTTATTTTTTGGCTAAAAATAGTCCGGATAAAAGCGTTGTTGGAAACGCGTTTTATTTATTATATTTAAAAACCCGTGAGGATGCATGGCTGATCAGCTACTGATTATTTAACTAGCTGACAGTCATGCATCCTTTTAAAATTATTGGCAGACTCTGGCGAGGGGTAATAAGATAATTAACAACTAGTTAATCCCTCTTGGCCACAGTATATAAACCTGCAGCATTTCTCTGCACTCGGGGTTGAGTGTAGAGAGGAGATATTTTTCACGGGAGCGGAGAGAAAGAACAACATTTAAAAACAATTGCTAAACGTGCTGGATTATCCAGCATTTAAACGACACTTATTTACTTGTTTGTTTGTTTATTTGTTTGGCCCTCGTGCCCAGAGTTTTTTGTTTTGTGTTTTGTTAAAATCATTTGTTTGTTTATTTTTTATTAAGTTTTTAAATACAAAGTGAATGCAATTGCATTCAGCTTCACCCGCCCATCCACTGTTGTTTGGTTTCTGTACTTCCTGGTCCGTGACGTCATCACACTTCACCACTGCGAGCCAGACTGTCACAAATACTCACTGTCACTTTTGGGGAAAATATTTGGAAATGTGTCACAGTGATGCTGGTATATCACTGAGTAGAGGATATTCATTGTACCAAATCACATTAGAACAGGGGTTTTCAATCTTTTTACACCCTGTCCACACTACATAACTGATCTTGAGAACCGTACTTGAAACCGCTCTAATTAATACAGCTCAAGGTGTCCACGCTGAAGTACCGTTTCAAGTTTAGTCAGGCTTATTGCGTCCACACACCATTAGAATAGTTCAGTTACAATTCCCAGCAGCGCAACGAACCGTGGAAATTAATACAATAGTATCCCACCATGCACTGTATTTTATTTTAAAATAATGTTATGCCCCATATTAAGAGGTCCATATTGCATAAATGAAATATAACAAGTATTGCGGAAAAAGTAAATCCGAACACACACACACACAAGTAGGGCTTGAAGTTTTCAGGTTTTATTTTTAATTAGGTGAAGTCCCTTTAAACAAATTGAGCTGATTCTGTTTTATAACAGTTGTTAAAAAGCTGTTAATTACAAAACAATCTTTGTTTTTACCTTCATATCTTGCCTGAGCCTAATTCTGGTCCTCTTAATTTTATTTCAAACAGAGCTGACACATTATGTAATTTGTTCATCCCAGATCCAACTTTCAACTCACATTTCATTTTTGCAGTCGCCTAATTTAACGTTATGTTTTTGTTATTTTCCCCACTAGCTTAACAGAGATGTCCTGACAGATTTTTTGAAGCATAAAAATGAATACCTAGTGCGGAGTGTATACTGATAGCAAGTCCTTCAGGTGCCTGCTCTGAGTATCCCACAAAGCCAAACATACCACAAAGCATTTTTGGGATATTGGAGGACACACAAAAAAATGTAGTTTGGTATTACAGCATCCACACTTCTGATAAACCGCATTACCTGATGCATCGATCTAGTTAGGAACCGGACTCGAGACTACCTCCTGAGGTGGTCTCGAGTCCGTATCTCTAATACGGTATTAAATGCCGTGTAATTTAGATTTTTGTGGAGGAAAAAACCGTATTTAGCACTTTTAAGCCGGCTTAAATGCAACTAATCATTCAGTTTGGGTTTAAAGGCATAGTGTGGACAGGGCCTTAAGCTGCATTATGATCTGAAAGACTACGGGGAGAAACTGCCCCAGTTAAAGGGTTTTCCAAAAAATGTAGTCCACTGCATACCCCCATCTGATATGGTCATAATAAAATGAAAACAGAAAAAAGGTCTGTACAATAACATGATACAACAAAATGCACAAGCCTTGGAGTGTGTGATGGATACAATTATAAAAGTTACAGTATTATAAAATAAAATATTTACTTTTGGCTAAAAATAGTCCCTCAAACAGGTTTCTAGTTGTTGGAAACATCATCATTTTATTGTAAATATCAATTAATTAAAATCAACGAAGCTCACTCAGAAATGACATAGGACTATTCCATAATAGCAAATGGCAATCATGTATTTTTATTGATAATAAAATTACAGAAAAGAAGGCAAAGAAAAGTTCACTGTCCATGCATCTCTACAGCTAACCTCATTACGAAAACATATTATTGGCATTTTTAAATTCTTGGTGACTAAATGTACAGTACTGATGCTAATTAAAAAAGAATAATAAAATGCTTACCTAGTATCAGTGTGATGGATGTCCCTACTTGTTACCACACAAATCACTGATGAGGGCAGGGAAATTGAGAGAGCTTCAGTCAGCAAGACATTTTTATTGCAGATATTTACAATTTAAATCTATAACGGTATTTCGCCTTGATCAGAACAAAAATTTGCTAGTAATGTTCTAGTATTGAGCCAACAATCCATATTTTTCACTGGATTGAAAGCTAAAATAAAACTCAAATAAAAACTCACACCAGGTTCGAACAAAATAATGCATAGCAATACTAGACCGCATGGCAATACTTTGGTTTCTGATTGGCCATACATTCTGTATTTTGAAATGAAGTACTTAAGTTACTTTAATCGGGTCATATCGATTTGCAGGCACGAACACACGCAGGAAATAAAATGAGTTAAAGACTAGGCTTTTAGTTTTTTTTTAAATATGTAATTTTTTTTTTATCCCAATGACATTTAAACAACAGGGCTTATTTAAAACGTACATATTTAATATGTAAATTAGTTTGTGTGCGCTGAACGTTCTGTCACAGCACATCAGTCTGGTGTTAGCGATTAAACGTTGATGACATGACAAAAGTTTGCAATAGATTGGCAAGTGGAACTAAATACTCCGTTTCAGAGTTTTTTCGAAGCATGGCTCCGTTCTCAGCCATGTAATCCTTTTAGGGTCGACAACGTGTACCCCAGTTTGAAAACTGCTAGAAGAAACCACATTACCAACAGATAGTTTAATAGTAGTAGTATTTAAATGCCATTGTCCTGACTGGTAAATTCTTACCTTCCAGCTTCCCCTTTATTTTGACAATTTCCATATCAAAAATGGCATTTTTTTTCTTGACATTTCATTCTTAGCCCCCAAGTAAATATTTTGGACAGTTTTCAAAACAATTGTTGCTTTATTTCTACAACACACGTTGATGTTGTTGATATGATAAATGCGTATATATCTGCTTCAGGTACTGGATTAAATTTTTTCAAGGTTAAACGATGGCCCATGTTACACAGAACACTAAAAATAATAAAATGTCAAATATACAATATGTATTTTGTTGGTTTTGTGGATTTGCTGTATTTTTTTAACAAATATAATAAATAGCCTGCATTTCAACAGTCACTGCCGAAGCTGATTACTTATTCTTCCAGAAGTAATGGTCGGGTGTAACAGGGATACAAGGTTATATTTGCGCCGGGCCATTTTGTTAACAAGGCTGATGTTGTCGTCCAGGCTTTACTGTGAAACTGCCTGCAACCAGGGAGGGTGTGAGCGCATTCTACTGGACTGGAGAATAAAAGCACGGGAGTTTAATTATGAAAACGCAAGTGTAAACAAACAAGTAAAAAAGATTAGCCTGTCGTCAGACATGTCATGCTAATACAACATGCATTAATATACTGTTTATTGGTATTGCGCCCGGTCTGGGAAGGGGGACACACGGGCGCGTTAAGAGAAATTCAGCGGGACATTTTTTATTTCGGGGGCATTGGCGCAATGGCGCGGCCCAGCGCGAACACTGTTCTTTGCCATCAGTATGTACCAACAGGAAAGCATACATGCTAAGCACTGGGATGTCTATATATTACACAGGACAGGTATCTACGACTGGGGATGTAATGGTGTCTTGGAGCTTCTCTGGTATAATTTCAGCACTGAAAAGATCATCTTTATTTGTTGTTTTTCTTGCAGTCAAAATACGACTTCACCTCCTGTCGAGGTGTGCTGTTCGTGTGCCTCATTGTGCTGATCCTCTTCTCCATTCTGTGCATCTTCATCCGGAACCGTATCCTGCACATTGTCTATGCCTCAGTGGGAGCCCTTCTCTTCACTTGTGTAAGTGCTTGTTGTCTGCTTTTATGATGAGGCTGGATGGGTTTTTCTAAGACTGATGTTCTGAAACGTTTTGTGTATGGGGGCCTTTCTTTAAAACAAATATTGAATAAGGACCCCAAACTGAACACACAGGAAAAGCCAAATTGCAAACAAAAAATATACACTGTACTGCAATGACTGGCAACGTTTCAGTGTAGTAATGTGTGGAAAGACCACTTTTTGTAAGAGAAAACCCACACTCAATTAGATGATGTGTATACAGTATATTGCCTATAAGTATCACAAGGCCTGTCTCTCACCACCTGCTGAAATGGGTGTAAAAATGAACTAAAATAAACCAAGTTGTCAGGTACATGCTGTACAGATTAATGCTTTTAAGAGAGTTCTGACAGCATGTGATATATTAAGTGTAGTCCTTGAAATGCAGAGTCTGTTTGTACAGAATCTGTATTTATTGTTGTATACAAAAGACATGCAGCATTCTGTTAGCTCATGTTTTCAATCACTGTTCAGTGATTGTATTTATTCAATGTCATTTGATCTTGTGACCCTTTTGTTAAATGTCTGACTGCGTAACACACCCTTAATAAAAAGTATAAAAGCGTGATAATATCCAGTGGTGGTAATTCTTGTAAAAACGTCACTTGTTCTTATTTCAGTTCCTGGCTGTGGACACCCAGATGCTCCTTGGAAACAAGCAACTAGCTCTGAGCCCTGAGGAATACATCTTTGCTGCCCTCAATCTCTACACAGACATCATCAATATTTTCCTGTACATTCTGGCCATCATTGGCAGGGCCCGGGAGTGAGAGACGCAGGAAAGATAAAATGCTTTGTAAGAAGTAACAGAAGCAGATGCAATACCCTACTTACTTTTCTTTGAACACTCACTATGTTTAATCTGTATGCACAGAGCGATTTTTCTCTTTTTTTTTCACATTTGGTTATTCATTTTATAGCGGTTTTCTACTTAGTGTTGTGTATTAAAGATATAGTGATCCTTGATAGAAACCATGTGTGAAAATATTTTTTCTTTACAAAACATCTGTTTCCTTTCCCACCAGGGTTTTTAGTTCTTTCATTAATGTAAAGGTATGTGAGCAGCTTTGTCCTGTCCTCTGACTCGCAAAACTCCATGTACCTAATGTTCTTCTTTCACTAAACTGTGTTCAGATGTCTGCTGATTCATATGGTTGCTAGTGTTTGACACAGTTTCTATTGCGAGTCTTGCGTTTTTTAAACACCGTATTCACTTCCCACTCTGCTGCTATGAGTTCATTATTTAGTAACAGCTGATTTTAAATATCAAGACTTTTCTCAGTTTTGCTGTGATAAGCTTGCTTCTTATGTCGCGTTGTAAAAAGACGACCAAGGCACAGGTTGAAACTGTGTAAAATGCTAGTAACCAATGCTGAAGTTAGTGTTTGCACAAATGACTGCAGTATCTCCCCTCGGCTAGCTGAACCCTCCCAGTTAACTTATTTCTGCAATGCTAAAAATGCATGATAAATTAAAAGAGAAGTTTTAAAAAAGTGAACTCAAAAAGTAAGCAAGCCCTGTTCTAAATGTACTAAATGCATTGCTATAGGTTTTATTATTATAACGATATACGCTTCCAATAATAAAAATAGCATTATATCCCCGGCTGGTGCTCGTGTTATTGCAAGAATATTCCCTTTGACTGACTGCCCTGTGTGGTTATTATATTCCTGCTTTGAGAATATTCCAGTTTTGACGTGCAGTCTGTGCACAAGTTCACTGTGGAAGATTGTGTGCTTCACAGAATGTACGAAGATGAATCTGCTGTACATCAGAGTCCTTGTCAGTGTCATTGTCCATCATATTATTATTATCTGTTTATTTAGCAGACGCCTTTATTATTATTATTATTATTATTATTATTATTATTTTATTTTCTTAGCAGACGCCCTTATCCAGGGCGACTTACAATTGTTACAAGATATCACATTATTTCACATTATACAGATATCACATTATTTTTACATACAATTACCCATTTATACAGTTGGGTTTTTACTGGAGCAATCTAGGTAAAGTACCTTGCTCAAGGGTACAACAGCAGTGTCCCCCACTGGGGATTGAACCCACAACCCTCCGGTCAAGAGTCCAGAGCCCTAACCACTACCCCACACTGCTTTATCCAAGGCGACTTACAGAGACTCGGGTGTGTGAACTATGCATCAGCTGCAGAGTCACTTAAAATTACGTCTCACCCGGAAGACAGAGCACAAGGAGGTTAAGTGATTTGCTCAGGGTCACACAGTGAGTCAGTGGCTGAGGGGGGATTTGAACCGGGGACCTTCTGGTTACTAGCCCTTTTCTTTAACCACAGGAATAGGTGCCCTTGCAGTGTATGACTAAAACCTGGCGCTTTATGAAGCTGCTCTGGATTTATCGTTATTTATTATTATTATTATTATTTATTTCTTAGCAGACGCCCTTATCCAGGGCGACTTACAATCGTAAGCAAATACATTTAAAGGAAGGATAGTTAAGAATCGGTGCTAATACCACAATGTCCGCGAAATAAAAACAAATAATGCTAACTGCAAAAGTAATTAGAAAATATCATTTTCTATCGAGTCGTCTTTTTCACTTTTGTTTGTTTGCGTTTGTTTTTAAAATAATATAACCATCATAACGTGTACTAGAAGGCGTAATGGACGTATGAGTTATTCTCAAAGGGCAGACTCTTAAGTGTCACAAAATCCGCGTGTTCAGATTCCTTTACGTACTCTTTTGAATTGCTCAGCACACACTCTTATCTCAGGGGAGACGTTAGGAGGACAGAGATGTTATTACTCCTAGTGGGATATAGTTTGTGCTCTGGACCCGCAGTATATCCAGATGACTAAAATAGAACTCAAGAAATTGACAGACTCATGTATTTAAAGTTTTTTACGAATCGGAGTATGATTAGTACTCGTTCGGTTTATTAACGGTTAAATATTGGATAGAGTAGCTACAGGCTACGTCGTATCCCCAGCTGACAGACACACTGGGCAGTCCAGTGTCTTAACAGATATCAACGTTAACACTTTAATACATGTATATATGTGTTAATCAAGGCCGACAAGCAGGCCAAGAACACGTCACCTAAAGTACCCAATGGTCTATTTCAGCACATTCAACAAAACTCTCTCTTATTTCTAAAACACAGCGTGAGTCCCTTATAGCAATACATGTGAGATAAAATAATAATTGCTTAATGCTTACCCTTTAATATAAATCGTAAAAGGATATGGCTGTCTTCACCAGGCAAATGAAACTGAATTCAATCAGCTCAATTGTGTCGGTTTGCAAAAGATGGACCACCTTACCCTGTCTGGGATGAGTGTGGTACTCCATTGAAATTACTCTGGAGTTTTATAGGTTTTTTGTGTCATTGGAATACATGGGACGCCTCAATTAAATCCAATCATTAATCAGGTGGGACAGTTCTTATCCATTTTACAAATAATAGTTTTCAAAAGATCCGGACTAACTTTTCAGAATTAATAGGGGTCATGTACTCAATAAATTCAAAACTTCACACTTGTTTCAACTCTTATGATCTCATTTCTTTGCTTTCCTCCGAGCCCCTCCTTTATCTGAAAAGTTAAGTGAACCAAGGTTCCCAGGATCTTGGTTTATAATATAATATAAAAACACTACTGCATGCGAAACACTATTTTTATATGTGTTATATTAAGAACATCTCTCATATATGTGACATCATCTTCTAAGTGATTATATTATGCTAAATTAAAGGTATGTGTTTCTTTTAACTTCATATTGTTTCATCATTTTGTTAATGAGTCAGTTTTGATTCCATATACCATTGTCTAACAGAGTATTTGACAAAAGTTTGTCTCATACAATATTCAAGTCATTTAGTTTCACTAAGTTTAAGTGGTAATAGTTTTCATTACAATTATGTATCCATTAAGAGATGCACTGACCAGGCTCTGACCTGTACCTCTCTGGGAATATGTTACTGCTAGCAGTTTCCACAGTCTCTTGTTTTTTTTCCAAGGTCAGAGTCTGTGCAAAGCACTTTATTAGATATATGACCTGTCCATTAAGCCATGATTTGTGCATATTATTTCAAGACATTTACTTATCAGTACTAAACCACTAACTCCATAAACCTTAACACTCCATCTCTATGAGGCTTGCAGCTCTGCTGAAGTGGAACCCAAGGACATTCCTTCTTTCTAGATAAGAAGAGAGGCCCTGTTTTCACTGCAGCAGTTTCAAATCACCATTATATTATAACACCATTATAACACCATTATAACACCATTATAAGGAATCCATCTACCATCATTAGACAATAGTATAGTGGATTAATAACAAGGTACATTATAGTATATTATTACAAACTTAACACAAAAACATAACACAACACCTTTTAACTTCTATACTTCAATGGATATCATAATGTCTAGAAGTCTTATTGTTCAATAGAAAGAAGAATAAACTTGTACCATTTTCCCATTTAAGTAAATCGAATACTGCTCCAGGTTTTAATCTTCTTATCACTACAGCAAAGTCGTGAACAAGCAATAATACTTGTCAGTTGTAAATAATGTTTTCTCATTATAGCAAATACTTACAACATATTATTAATCTTATGAAATAACTGTTATGAACTATAAACGGTGTCAATTAGCACTGAACCTGTTTCATTATAAGATAATCTTTCAATTAATTTACCTCTGTTTATCAGTTGCTATAATATTACCTTGGTGAATCCCTCTTAAGATTTAAATCCAAATATAGGCCAGTATAACTGCATTCAACTAGGCTTGACCCTTCTCTTTGTTCATACAAAATCCAGCCGAGACAGGATTTTTTCTCAAGACCTCTGGCCTGTTAGTTAATCTTTTGGTCATAAAGATTCTCCTCTTGTGTTTTTAGGACATAAATTTGTAGATTAACGTTCACTTTTAGCCGGAATGGTGCTTTTTATCAAGCGTCATTCTTTCTGAAGATAAGATATACTAGTGGTAAATCGTTCATTATATATATTTTCTTAGGGATTCTCAGACTACTAAGTATTTAATTGAATACATGTGTAATTCCAAACAAGAGAGGACTGACCTATTTCATGGAGCAAGAGACCCATCTACTGGCGGTACAAGGATACTCCTTCTCTATCCTTCTTCTAACACTTCATTTTTTATATTATAATACATTTCCCATTTGAAATCGCCTAGTACATATTCAGCATATCCCCACGTTTCCAGCAGGATTCAACTTCTGTGCCGGGTTCAGCTCTGGTTGGTTCCGCAAAAACGACAACAGGCCCCTTTATCCAAAGTTTAGCATCACAGGTGTGAGACGCCATCTTCCTCACCATTGCCTACAAGATACTTGGACACGTTTAGCTGGGACACCTTCTACACATTCCAATTTACCTAGATGAGCCCATTTCACTAAATGACCTCCTTCACAATTTATGCATTCAATCCTCTTAACATCCTTTGGATCTACATTTAGATGAGAGAAAGAAATTCCTTCAGAATCATTACATTCAAACCAGATTCTACAGTGTTTAGCTAAATGACTACAGGCTGGACAAAGTTTGGGCCCAGTCACTGATGTCTTGCTTTGGCACATATTACATGCACACATAACAAGAGGATTATGTTTCAATTTGTGTGTCAGGGTTAATTCTGCACCATGTACAATAGTTCTGGATCTGTACACATTGTTACTATACATTCCCTTCTGTTCGCACAGAGTCACTTTGCGAGGTACGCCTTCCATCCAGAACACTGAAGGAGGCCAAAACTCACTGTTATTCATATTTTCTGGTATCCAATTACTGTTCTGCCTCACATCATCAGTTGGTAGACACAATACAACTGAATCTGAATCAATTGATGAACCATGAGCCTTAGCTACTGAGATCCTCCATGCAAAAGGTGTCAATGTTTTACTAACCAGCCTAGCTGATTCAGCGTCACTTGCGACATAAGACAGGTATTTTATTTACAGAAATGTGCTTTTCATACATGCATGCGTTTTATTGAAGGCTGTATGATGTTCCTCTTGCCTTTGGTGGCAGACTGCAAAACCATTGTGATGTGTATAGTCTAAAATGATTTGATATATTTGGTAAAACTGTGGGGGAGAACTTTTTAGATTTTTTGCTTGTAGAATAGGCGTTTTAAATGTTTAATTTGCATCTGGAATAAATACATTTATGAACCCTAAACTGGTTTGAGCAGCGAGAATTTGAGTAGTTCCACCAAGTGTAAAAACCATACGTAAGTGAAAGTGCTTCCCTTTTCCACCACTGCTTTCAATGCATCTCTCTTGGGTTGAAGGTGCAGCTTTTTCTTTTCCCAGACAACAATATCGAGGTTCATGTTCATATTGCACACAAATTAGGAAAACTAAGAGACCCCAATCGGCACTAATCTCAGACAACATTTGCCTAGGAGGTCCTAGTGTTATTTTTTTGTGTGTGACACAGGGCTAGATAACTGAATTCTGTGTCGAACCCAAAGCTTCAAACTAAACAAACTAGCTGTGCCCAAAGCAAGAGAGAAGGGTCTTCACAATTGAAATACAACCTGTTTTGTGTTTGTTTTCAATTTGTAAGTGTGTGTTTAGTTGCATGGGTGCGTTTCACACCAATGTGGTTTTAAATTGAAATTATTTATTGTACAGTAGATACAAAATGTGTATCAGACTTCCTTTTAATGTTCTATTTGTGTGTATATATATATATATATATATATATATATATATAATTATTGGGTTTCCTCTAAAACACTAGACTGTAATTGATGATGAAGTGTATAGTTCCTGCCTTTTTGTAGTTTTGTTTACACTTTGACATCGGGTGTTCCACTGCAATGTGTCTGCTGTTCATTAAAACAGTCAAAGGCTGAGACAGGTAGCCTGTTGATTTCTTTATTCTCCGTGTCACTGCACATTTACCTGCTGCTGAAATCTCTGAAAAACACTTCCATGGTTATTTCAGTAATTACTAGTAGAAGCAACTGTTTACAAGGTTATTAGTCCACTATATTTGTTTGTTTGTCCTCTTGTTAGAGAATGAGCAAAGAGCACAGCAGTCATGTCAGAGTGGGGCAGCAACACTGCTGGCAGGCGCACCTGTCTCTGAACAATACCAGCAAAGAACAACGAAAGAAAGAATACATTGTAAATAGACCACAGGAAACCCAACCAGCGCAAGCACAGAGAGTCCCATAACTAGAGCAAGGTTAGAGTGAAATGTACACTACTGAAACTTCTAGTGTAAAATAAGAGCAACGTTTGGTGTAAAATCGATACAGCTACTGTCTTCACAGTGTGGATTGTGATGGAGAGACAGACAGGCATGTGGGTCCGTGAAATAGGTAGTTGAATGAAATGTAGAACTTCAATTTTAGTAATATCTAACAAAGTAGATACTTTATAGAACAGACTCTATCTGTGTAAATGTATGATGCCTTATATTGATAGAAGTGGAGTATGTGGGTATTTTAATAGAAATGAAGTGGACTAATAGTGGAAAGAAATGTGTTTTAAATGTGCAGAACAAATAGATACATGACCTGCTGCAGTGTTGCATATTTGTGATTACGGGTCTACGTAAATCACGGTAAATTTACGTATTTTTTGCGGGTAGGTTATGGAATAAAATTAGGATTTCGCTGACATTTCGTGGACCTGTTTAAACATTAAATAAACCTAAGCAGACAATATTTCCGAGCACTATAAAAGCCTAAAAATAGTGGTACTTGCTTCCTTGCTAAAACTGTAGTGCTGTCATTTGTTAAAGGCAAGCAATTCTCTGTCTGGGTGGACTTCCCCATACACTGAGACTGCACGTTCTGCATCCACTGAATTGGTTGGAAGTGTAAGGCAAAGCTTTGCCAAGTTATACAGATGTGGAAATAGATTAGAAACAGTCCCAAAACTGAAAGCTGTTTATTTGACGTTCTGTTTAGCAGCCTCTAGTAGCCTTTCGTTTTAATGTGCAATTCTGAAGCTAAATAGCAATCCATAGTGTTTTCTCCAAAGACACATTACAAGATGTACAAAACAATTACCTCCATCGACATGTACAGTTTCTTTAGGAAATATCTTGACACGATCATCAGCCGAAATATATTTTGTTTTGTCGTCCATTTCTTGTATTTTACCTCCAATGCTGAAAACTAGATTTTAGCAACCTAAATCAAAGCAATGCAGCACTGACTTTGTCCCACCCCCTACTGTACAGTACAGGTCACAGGAAAGCTAGTACAGATGCACTGATAGGCTGATTAAAACATTGTTGTCATTTGAACAGTAAATAAGAACACTAACCGCTTTGGAGTATTTTTTTGTAAATGTTATTTGTCTAAGGCCGTTTTTTTGTTTGTTTTGCCTGTGCAATACAACACATTTCTTTTACATACAATTACATTATTTTTTACACATTATTTGTACATACAATTACCCATTTATACAGTTGTTTTTTTACTGGAGCAATCTAGGTAAAGTACCTTGCTCAAGGGTACAGCAGCAGTATCCCCCACCGGGAATTGAACCCACAACCCTCTGGTCAAGAGTCCAGAGCTCTAACCACTACTCCATACTGCTGCCCCTGTTGAGCTCATACTTGAAACAATGTATACATAATAAAATGTATACATTGTTTCAAGTATGAGCTCAACAGCAGCGTTAGGCAATTATTTTTAAAACTTGCCTGTTATTGTAATGTTGCCATTTTCAAGAACAAAAGGGGATTGGCGCTTAACTAGTACCCGTCTGCTCTTTACTTTGGGAATTGGTCTGCTACAGTATGTGACGGATGATACTTTTGAAAAGGGGAAAAATGAAAACATTTTGTCAACAAAATTTAAACGCCTGTAAAAAAAGTCAGGATTTGCATGGAGCCTCATACTTTGAATATGTTCATTTCAGCTATGTTTGGTATCATTTTGGGGAAAGTTTGCTTCCCACTTCATGGCTTGAATTTCAGCACAGGATTGTGGGAATCGTGCATTTTCCAAGTTGCTCCCACATATCTGCAACTTTCAGTGCGGGAAAATCCCGCAGAGATATTATAAGACACCAAACTAGTGTATTTTCACCCAATTTAGAATGCCTGAAATGCAAACGCTACAATCTATAAGGAAGTGGGTGTCAGTGACGAAAGCACTATGAGCCGCATTCTGAGTAGTTAAAAAAAAAAAAAAAAAAATAGTGCTGGATATTTTAAGTACCGCAAGACTTTATTCTCTCGTATATGATTCTCAGCTGCTATTTTTAAGGATTATAGAAACTCAGTACACTACAGTAAGTAAACAGTTTTGAGAAGAAAAAAAGGAGGACGATGTTAAGTCTATCTAGGTGTTTTGCAAGCAGTGACTTTCGCTTTGATTCTTAAAACTCAGCCCCATTCACGTAGGGGCGCCAGCACACCGAAAGTTACGCACATATTACTCAGGCACCGTAAAAGCCACCTACCTGGCTTGTTTAAAAGTACAGAACCATTTCATGGTCTTATTTTTTGTCCAGAAATGCTTATTTGTTTTCTTTTATTTAGTTTCAAAATGTAAATTAAAATGTACGATCGCACAAGCATTCTTTTTTTTAGTCTCATGCAGAAACTGTCTGGATATTTTCATTTGTGCTACTGATTGCACAGAAGGCTCTCCCGATCAGCCATAACAAAAACTGCTGTATGCTTATATGTTAGAGCTTGTTCTGATTTGTCCCACCCCTGCCCTACGGTAACACCCAGACAAATCGCACTGAAGCACTGTAAAGCACAGTGACATTCACACTGTGTGAAAGCACACTAAACTGCCAAACTGCTATACAAATTTACAATGGAAAACGTTAATGATTATTTTTCACAGAAGGACTTTTTTTTTTTTTTTTTAAATGACCTGTGAACCGTGTTTTGAGCTGTTTTAATAAAAACTACTTTTTCGTACCGCAGACCTGCAGTGATAATGAACACAGAAGGAAATGCATATACTTATTATTGCAAGTTGTTAAACTTCCCTAAGCAGATAGATCATGTGAAAGAAATCTACTGGTGTTACTGAAAAAAAAAATCCATTATACACTCAGACTATATAGAAGGCTTATATTCTGTTTGTACCAAAATTCTGGTACAAAATGGACACATTTCTGAAGTATAAAATCCACACAAATGTCATGCTCTAATATATAAAGAGATTTGTTTTGGTCAGGGAGATGCAGTTTCCTCTGTGCCTTTGATTAGGATTATGGCTGTAGCAGGTTCCTTCCTGAAGCCTGGCTATGTTGTCATTTCTTCTGTCTCTATGGCACACATGCTGATGGGCTTTGGGCTTCTCCTTGTACCTTTGCTGCTCCTCTCTAACCCTCTGCTGGGTCTGATTGGATCTCCTATCCTCATCCCATCTACCCCTGTTTAGTTCGATCATCTTGAAGAGGTCGGTGAGCCGCTCTCTTTCTATCGGCTCTGCATCCCTCACTGCCCTCCTCTCAAACACACCTGTGATCTCCTTCACCTGGTCCGTCGCACTTATCTTCTGGGTGAGCCACTGCAAAGAGGTCACAGGCTGCGGCACACCCAGCTGGACCCGGGACCGCCCCCTGCTCATTGGAGTAGTGGTGTGTGGGTGGTATCGGTAATGCCTGGGCTGGGGCTGGTGCTGGTGTTGGTGCAGGGAATGGGAGCCTTGCTGGCCCTTTTTGCAGTCACTGCAAAAGCACACACCTTCTGGAATATCCTGTAGATCAAGTTCACTGCAGCTAGCATCCTTGGGCATGTTCTGCATTCCCGACAATAAAAAAAGAACAGAAAAAAGGTAAGGTGTATGTATGACTCCAGTTTCTCTAGAAGTATTGAGCCACCCTTACTAAGTGGGTGGTGCTTGTCAGTAGGACATCTGTAGAGATTACAAAGAACCCAAGAATCTGCACAGCCCCACTGTATATTACTTTAAAAAACACTTCACAAAATTTTGATATTACAAAATACCAAATATTTTAAGATGGAAGTAAAGTGATCTATATATTGACTTAGGTGAGATGGGTTTAGCTACAGTATATTTTTTATTGATATCTTATTTATAGAAAAATGTGAAAAGAAAATCTGTCATGGACTCCTGTAACTAAACATTAAAGGCCACGTTTTTAGTGCATGAAAGACAGTATAAATATGGTCAGTATTTGTCCAGTGTGTGGAAGCCTGAACCTCCCTGCTTTCAAAGCACAATTACACTGTGCAGGTATCCTTTGTTAGGTAGCAATCAGCAACGATATTGCAAATGCTTTTCCAATGAATATTTCTGTAGAATGGATTAGCAGCAGTAATTCTGACTGTGAAATCAGACTGTGGTGCCCCTTTTATTTCAATGGAAAATCTGATATCACAGACAGAAAGCCACCGGGAGACAGAAGAGGGTCGAAACAGCTGGATTCATGTAGGCAGGGACAGGGAAAAAAAGAAACGTTGTCAAACACAACCACCAGAAATCAAAATGTCAAACTAATTTAGATGATCAAAACGAACATCAAGAGAATGAAAGGAACAACATCCAGATCCCCGTAAACCGTGACGGCCAGCAGGCAAAAAAAAAAAAAAAAGGGAGGTCATGATTGTCGGGGACTCCATATTGAGAAACACAGCAAGTTCAGTTTGCAGTCTGGACCCCCTTAATACAACAGTGTGCTGCCTTCCAGGAGCCTTTATCACACACACATCTCTGAGAACGTGGACAGGCTCCTACAACGAACAGGAGATGACCCGGCAGTAGTTGTCCACATCGGTACAAACAACGTTAGAAGAGACCGACCAAAATCCCTGCAAAACAAATTCAGAGACCTAGGAAGGAAATTAAAAGACGACCAAATTGCGGTATTTTCTGGGATACTGCCGCCACCTTGCAAAGGACCATATGGACAGCTGGACATAAATAATCTAAACACATAGCTGAAAACTTGGTGCACACAGGAAGGCTTCACCTTCTTTGAACATTGGACCACATTCTACAACAAATACTATATAGGCGGGATGGACTGCACTTAAATAAAAAGGGAACCAATGTACTCTGAGAACTGAACCTCCTCGAGGATCCTAAGCAGACGGGAGACTACATCAAAACAAGGGCAACAACTCAGGTAAGATAGCCATTAAATGTATTTATCTAAATGCTAGAAGTCTCAAAAACAAAATGTTTGAACGTGAAGCTACTGCACTAACAAGTAACTACGATGTAATAGGTGTTACAGAAACTTGGTTATCTGAGATTGATGGAGACGAATATAATATTAGTGGGTATACACTGTATAGGAAAAAGACAGGCCGGATAGAAGAGGCGAAGGGGTAGCAATATACATAAAAAATAGTCTTGAAGCCCAGGTGTTAAATCTGGAAAAAACAAACGCAGAATCAATATGGGTCAGAATAATGGACAAAATTTAAAGGGCATAATAATAGGGGCATGCTATAGACTGCCAAATTCAGACACCGAGCAAAATAATCTGTTATACAAGGACATTAGAAATGCATGCATCAAAGGAGAAGTTATATTAATGGGAGATTTCAACTTCCCCCCATATAAAACGGGACAACAACCGAAATTGAAATGGTGGAAATGACAAATGACTGCTTCCTAACGCAATTTGTCAAGGCACTGACTAGAGGGGAGGCATGTCTTGATTTAGTCTTTTCAAATAACGAAGACAGAATAACAAAAACAGAGGTCAGAGAACCATTGCCAAACTCGGATCACAACATGGTCTCATTTGAAGTGCTTTTTAAAACCCAAAAAGTAACGACCTAAAGCTAAGGTTTACAATTTTAAAAAGGCAAACTATGAAGGAATGAAACAGAGACTAACAGAAGTAGATTGGAGTAAAATAGAGAAAACATCCACAGAAAAAGGATGGCTATTTTTTTTGTAATACTAGAGGCGCAAAACAATAACATCCCAAAAGTAGACCAATCTAAATCTAAATCAAAATTGCCAAAATGGTTTTACTCTTTGCAACATCATCAAAAAGACGTCAAGCACAGGTCTCTACTCGTTTTTTCTCCAGAAAAAGACGAGAAAACCTTTCAATGGCCAAGTGAGACCAATAGAAGCCATAAAAAAAAGGCGGATCTGAGCAATACACAGACCGCTCACCACGCACATAAACAAAAACAAGATAGCTGCTTCAGCATCCAGCGCTCAAAGAATGACACTTGCAGAGCTTTTTGAGATGTTACAGTAATAAAATAATGACTTGGAATGCATTATTTGGTGATAAAACGAGTGATCAGGAGATGATTTATCAGTATGCATGACTAGGAAGAGGTATGTGATAAATACAGTGAACAAGGGGTGGGGCGGGGCTGGAGATACAGTACTGAGTGTCCTGTTGATATGCAGTGCTTTTTAAACCTGTTTTACTGTGAATAAAATTACTTTTAAACAGCGTGTGTGAAATAAACAGTGCGTGTGAAAATAAATTGGACCTGACGCGCCTGACAGCCGCTAAATAAATAGACCGCAAAGGGTTAATAGATCAATTAAAAAAAAATATTCAGAGAAAAAAGGCACTTTAGAGAGCGTTTAAAAGGGACCAAGAAAAAAGTACACAGGAAGAGTACTTGGCACTGCAAACGCAAGTCAAAAAGGATGTTAGAAAGGCCAAGAGAGAGATAGAAATGAGTATTGTTAAGGGGCTAAAACCAATTACAAAAAGTTTCCAATATCATAACAGCAAGAGCACATTCAAAGAGGAGGTTAAATGTCTAAGAGATACAAATGGCAAAATCATAGAGGACGAAAAAAAAATAGCAAATATATTAAATGATTACTTTTCAAATATATTAAATGAAGTTTTTACAAAAGGAGGATACGGACAACATGCCCCACATGTCGACCTGTCCCTATCCAGTTTTAAATAACATTAGCATAACAGAGGCAGAAGTGTTAAAGGGACTAGGAGCTCTTAAAATAAACAAATCCCCTGGGCCGGATGAGATCCTCCCAATAGTACTCAAAGAACTGAAAGAAGTTATTTACAAATCGTTAACCCAGATCATGCAACAGTCTCTTGACACAGGGGTTGTACCGACAGACTGGAAAATAGCAAACGTAATACCGATCCACAAAAAGGGAGACAAAACTGAACCAGGTAACTACAGACCAATAAGCCTGACTTCTATTATATGTAAACGTATGGAAACTATAATAAGATCCAAAATGGAAAATTACCTATATGATAACAGTATCCTGGGAGACAGTCAGCATGGTTTTAGGAAAGGGAGATCGTGTCTAACTAACCTGCTTGATTTTTTTTTGAGGATGCAACATCAACAATGGATAATTGCAAAGCATACGACATGGTTTATTTAGTTTTCCAGAAAGCTTTTGACAAAGTCCGCATAAAAGATTCTCAAACTGAATGCAATAGGGATTCAAGGAAATGCATGCACATGGATTAAGGAGTGGTTAACATGTAGAAAACAAAGTAAATGATTAGAGGAGAAACATCAAAAGGTAACCAGTGGTATACCACAGGGATCAGTATTAGGTCCTCTGCTATTCCTAATCTACATTAATGATTTAGATTCTGGTATAGTAAGCAAACTTGTTAAATTTGCGGACGATGCAAAAACAGGAGGAGTGGCAAACACTGATGCAGCAGCAAAGGTCATCCAAAATGATCTAGCCAGCATTCAGAACTGGGCAGACACATGGTAAATTACATTTAATAGAGAAAAGTTTAAGGTACGGCACACAGGCAATAAAAATGTGCATTATAAAAACCATATGGGAGAGACTGAAATTGAATATGGGCTGAATGGCCTCCTCTCGTTTGTAAACTTTCTGAAGAAGGAATAGATGAAAAAGACCTAGGAGTTTATGTTGACTCAGAAATGTCTTCATCTAGACAATGTGGGACAGCTATAAAAAAAGGCCAACAAGATGCTCAGATATATAGTGAAAAGTGTTGAATTTAAATCAAGGGAAGTTATGTTAAAACTTTACAATGCATTAGTAAGACCTCATCTAGAATATTGTGTCCAGCTCTGGTCACCTCACTACAAAAAGGATATTGCTGCTCTAGAAAGAGTGCAAAGAAGAGCTACCAGAATTATTCCTGGTTTAAAAGGCATGTCATATGTAGACAGGCTAAAAGAATTGAATCTATTCAGTGTTGAACAAAGAAGACTACGCGGCGATCTGATTCAAGCTTTCAAAATTCTAAAAGGTATTGACAATATCGACCCAGGGGACTTCTTCAACCTGAAAAAAAACAAGGACCAGGGGTCACAAATGGAGATTAGATAAAGGGGCATTCAGAACAGAAAATAGGAGGCACTTTTTACACAGAGAATTGTGGGAGTCTGGAACCAATTCCCCAGTAATAATGTTGAAGCTGACACCCTGGGATCCTTCAAGAAGCTGCTTGATGAGATTCTGGGATCAATAAGCTACTAACAACCAAACGAGCAAGATGGGCCGAATGGCCTCCTCTCGTTTGTAAACTTTCTTATGTTCTTATATGCATCAAAACTGTCATGGATAAGGATACGGGGGACATTTCAAATACAGCTATTTGCTCTGTTGGAATTTAGCATTGAAGTAAAGCCTTACCTCTCGATATTGGGAGTCTCTCTCAGCCTGAGGAATCACACTGATCCAACTCCTGCTTGCCTTTGGGCAATTGTAGTGTTGGTGTCCATACTCCTCCTGGCTTTCCCTTAGGTTCTGATAACTCTTCCTCGGTGCCTCTCGTGATCGCCCCCTCTTCTTGTCTAGGGTGTGGCAGGTTTCACATGCACATGCCTGCTTCAGGCCCTTGTGACAACCTGTGTACTTATTGGAGGACCTGCTCCTTCTTGAATCCTCGCTGGCACGCTTCTCCATCCACCTCTGCACCTGAAGGTCCTTCTCTTTAGACCTCTTCATGCTCCTCTTGCCTTTCTCTGCCTTCCGCTGGTGTCGATCATCGATACACCACTTTCTGGAACAGCTGCCCAAATGCTCTGCCAGGTTACAGGCCTTACAGACCTCCATGTGCTTCTGCAGCATGCCTGACATCTCCTGGGGTCCAGTCCTGGCATTGCTCCTTTCATGCTGGGCATCGACAGGTAACTCCAGCTGCTCACTCTTCCAGACCTTCCTTCTTCCTTGAACCTCTGCTGTCCATTCCCTCAGGACGTCCTGCTCTCGACAGTATCTCCTCTCCCCTGACCTCTTACCCTTTGCTTTGCTCTTGTCCTTTACTCTCGAATTGAGGGCCATTTGCTTCCCTTTCTCCCTGGACACAATGTGCCTCTGCTCCCGTTCCTGCTGGCGCTTGCTGGTCTGTATCTGCTTCTCAAACTGCGCCTGCAGATGCTGCACATGCTGAGTCCTGTCCATCATCATGCGGATCCTTTCCAGGGAGGGGGAGCGAGCCAGGTTGTTGGGGGCTACCGGAAAGCAACGACTGGCTTTCTGTTTGAGAGAACAAGAGGAATGAGCAGGAGGACAATAAGGTGCAGACTTGTCTTCAAAGGCTTTGTCCACATTCTCATACAAACCTGTCTCATTGTCGTAGCTGTTGGCTGGGTCTGGGGAGTGGCTTGCTGCCTTGAGCTTTCTGTTAAAAAACTTTTCCAGCTTCACTGTTGCGTTAGACTTGAAGTTGGACGAGCAATCGAGGCAAGTCCTACTGTAATTTCTCTCTTTGTGCGTTGTGCTGTAGTGCTCCAGAATGTGCTGGACTTCAGGGCGAGTAGTATTCTGCAATGCTGTATCATTATCTTCTGTTAGGAAAGCCTGGGGAGGGACCTGCAGCATGGCCTTCAGGTCTTCTTCTACAGACTGGTAACTGCTGGACATGGGGGCCCTTGACCTGCAAGTGTGGATGCTACAGCTGTCTGAGGAGTGGGACTGGAAAGTGTCTGATTGAGCTGCTGGGCCAGGCACCTGTTCCATCTCATCATACTGTACGTAGCAGACCACCTCCTCCTCCTCCTCCTCTACATCACGCTCTTCCTGCGTTTCCTCGTATCTTGTTTGCTGCTGAGACCTGGCTGGAAATCTCTGCACATTCCCATCCCTTCCTATGCCTCCTGGGACAGGCAGAGGCTCACCACGGCTGTACACTTCAAAGCTCTGAATGGACATATCTGAAAAATAATAAAACAGAGGTGATCTACCGGTGATGTTGATACACATAAAACAAAGTTCCCATTTCTTACTGTATTTGTATTCGTGAGGGAGAATACGCACAGGGACGGGGCACTTTGCCACATTATTATTATTATTATTTATTTCTTAGCAGACGCCCTTATCCAGGGCGACTTACAATTGTTACAAGATATCACATTATTTTTACATACAGTTACCCATTTATACAGTTGGGTTTTTACTGGAGCAATCTAGGTAAAGTACCTTGCTTAAGGGTACAGCAGCAGTGTCCCCCACCTGGGATTAAACCCACGACCCTCCAGTCAAGAGTCCAGAGCCCTAACCACTACTCCACACTGCTGCTACATGCATACAGGACAGTGGTGTAGTCCTAAATCATAAAGAGAGAGAGAGAGAGAGAGAGACACTGAGATTGCATACAGGACAGTGGTGTAGTCCTAAATCATAAAGTACTGAGAGAGAGACACTGAGATTGCATACAGGACAGTGGTGTAGTCCTAAATCATAAAGTACTGAGAGAGAGAGACACTGAGATTGCATACAGGACAGTGGTGTAGTCCTAAATCATAAAGTACTGAGAGAGAGAGAGAGAGAGAGACACACTGAGATTGCATACAGGACAGTGGTGTAGTCCTAAATCATAAAGTACTGAGAGAGACACTGAGATTGCATACAGGACAGTGGTGTAGTCCTAAATCATAAAGTACTGAGAGAGAGACACACTGAGATTGCATACAGGACAGTGGTGTAGTCCTAAATCATAAAGTACTGAGAGAGAGAGACACTGAGATTGCATACAGGACAGTGGTGTAGTCCTAAAATCATAAAGTACTGAGAGAGAGAGACACTGAGATTGCATACAGGACAGTGGTGTAGTCCTAAATCATAAAGTACTGAGAGAGAGAGAGACACTGAGATTGCATACAGGACAGTGGTGTAGTCCTAAATCATAAAGTACTGAGAGAGAGAGAGAGAGAGAGAGACACTGAGATTGCATACAGGACAGTGGTGTAGTCCTAAATCATAAAGTACTGAGAGAGAGAGAGACACTGAGATTGCATACAGGACAGTGGTGTAGTCCTAAATCATAAAGTAGAGAGAGAGAGAGAGAGAGAGAGAGAGAGAGAGAGAGAGAGAGAGAGAGACACACTGAGATTGCATACAGGACAGTGGTGTAGTCCTAAATCATAAAGTACTGAGAGAGAGAGACACTGAGATTGCATACAGGACAGTGGTGTAGTCCTAAATCATAAAGTACTGAGAGAGAGAGACACTGAGATTGCATACAGGACAGTAGTGTAGTCCTAAATCATAAAGTTCGACTACAGCACTGGACAGGCTCTGTTTCTAATCTAAATCAGACTGAAACAGTCCCTGTTAAGATTTGTGATTTTATTTGTTTATTAAAACATAAACTGTAATAAACATTTGGGGGGAAATACAGACAGCAGTAAAAGTGTAACTTTTCACCATTTCTTTTAAAAAGTTACTTTCAAAGAATGACTGAACTGTACTATGGAATGTTCCAGCTGATCATGTGTCTGTCTGTCTGTCTGTCTGTCTGTCTAATCTAAAAAAAGAAAAGCAACTGATAATAATTAGCTACAATGTTTGGCTTCCACTTTCTTCAGACAGCACACTACAAATAGGCAGGTAAAGTGATACTGCTGTTTTAAGTTTGAATGTTATACTGTGACTTACAGATGAGTTTTCAGTGTATCAATTACTTTTCTTCATTTTATATATACTGTGTGTGGGTATATATATATATATAGTATACTTTGATTGAAATAAGAATTAATAAAATAACTACAGCGTTATTTTTACGAAAACAATCCAACCACAACCTGAGCACAAACTGTGGATTATACTTTTAGGTATTGGCTTGTACTGTCTAATTTGATGGCTTAAATAACAAAAGTTAACAAATGAGGGCTCTATGAAATCCGCGTTAGCGAGAACAAGGACGGAATCGCAACAGTCAGCACTGTACGAAAAAATGAAAAACCCCTTTGGCAGTAGCGCATGAAGCTTGAAACTGCACATTTGAACCAAACCTGTGTGTACAGATTCTGTACAGTGTGGGAAGGCTTCAGAGTAAGGCACACACACACACACACACAATGAGAACGCATAGCTGTATATTTTTATTCAAAAAGCTTAGAAACGACAGAATGGCACCAGTTAAGAGCGAGTCAGTTTCCTAATGAATTCTATGAATCAGGTGGCTGATGTTCTGCAAATGCTGTCAACATACAATCGACTGGACTCAAAGATACGTGAAATGATAACCTCATATCACCTGAAGAATCGTGCCAAATATGACGAGAATCAGCGAGGTTCACACTCTCTACAGACAACAATTGAGACAGTATGAAATCTACAGATGCCAGACGGGAGTTTGTTGAAGATTTTGTTGCGGTCTGTGCTGAGGCCGATATCCTGCTGGAAAAAATGAAGCAGCTTCGATCTTTCCTCGTGAAACATTGCAGGAAGAGGGAGCTTTGCATGAAAATGAATCGGCACTAAGTCAGATTCACCTGCCCTGTGTTTATCAGCAGAACATGGAGGCAGTACTGGCCGGAATCCGTGGTGATCAATGAGACAGACATCCAAGACTGCAGTGTGCTAAATATTGTCATAGGAAAGTTTTTTTTTTTTTTTTTTATATAACTATAATGGCGGATGCTTAAGTAGATGCTTTTCTATTAGAACTTGTGTGCACTGGCCTTTATGAAAAGGTTTGTTATGCATAGAAAATATGAACCACTTTTAGAACACAATTTAGAACACAAGAACATAAGAAATTCTAGAACGAGAAAAGGCCATTCGGTCCACCTATGCTCGCTCGCTTAATGCGAGTGTGGTCCGTTAACACTCCGGAGAGGAAAAACAAAAAAACCCGAACTAAGTTAGGGGAAATGAAACCTCTGGGAATCCGTGGCAAAGCGGACCGCCCTTCCTCCAGGCAGCTAGCTAAAGGTCTTATTATGGTCACAGAGTGGGTTATATAGTATTGTTCATGTCAGCATCCAGTCTATTGAAGGATCTGATAGTCTCTGCTTCAACAACTGTGTCCGGCAGCCTGTCCCAATTTAAAGTGCAGACCATTATTTCAGTAAAAAAAAAAAAAAAAAAGTTTATAATAGCCTAAACAAAAATAACAAAGCATCACATTGAGATTCTGGTGCTATGCTATAACATGCTTGTTAACCCTTTACGGTCCATTTATTCAGCATGTCTCGGGTGCGTCAGGTCCAATTTATTTTAGACGCGCTGTTTAAAAGTATTTTTTTTCACAGTAAAACAGGTTTAAAAGGCACTGCATATCAACAGGACACTCAGTACTGCATCTCCAGCCCCGCCCCACCCCTTGTTCGCTGTATTTTTCACATACCTCTTCATAGTCGTGCATACTGATAAATCATCTCCTGATCACTCGTTTTATCACAAAACTCCTCAATAATGCGATCCAAGTCATTATTTTATTACTATAACACCTCAAAAAGCTCTGCAGGTGTCTGTGATATTCTTTGAGCGCTGGATGCAGAAGCAGCTATCTTGTTTGTTTATGGCCATGTTATCTCTGTGGTGCCGGGGCTAAGGGTATTGCTCAGATCCGCCCCTTATTTTTTTAATTTTTTTATTTTTCCGGCTTTTCTCGGCTCCTATCAGTCTCACTCGGCCATTGAATGGTTTTCTCTGCTTTTTCCAGAGAAAAAACGACTAGAGACCTGTGCTTGACGTCTTTTTGATGATGACATCGGACCGGAAAGGGAAAATTGTAATGTCAGACCTGGTCTGACATCGGACCGCAGAGGGTTAATCTAGCATTTTTATTTAATATGTATTAGGAAATGTAATTGTCTTGCAATGTACCTGTAATATTAAACATTAGTGAATTTTAAGGTTTTGTTTAATGAAATCCTCCAGGAAAAAAAAAAAAAAACCTGAGGTAGAAAAATAACAGAATAAATGATTTTAATTTTTTTTTTTTTTTAGGTGTTGAAGATCAGTACTACTGACTGTCATCTTCATGGAGAGCTGCAGTTAGTCCACAGTCTCACAAGCTGTTTGATTCAATGAATAGGAACCAGCTGAGCCTCAAGAATACAGAGAAGCACTGAAATGTGTACACGTAACATGTCTGTCCCATAATCAATCTGATAGGTGAGACATGCGACAGCGTGTGGAAGCGACATCGTGGGAGAAGTACAGTCGTGGACAAGTACAGCGCAGTTAGAAGCAGTTTGAAAGCAGGTTGACAGCTGCAGAAGCTACACTAAACAAAAAAATGGTCTTCAAGCCAGTAATCTGTGACAACTGCATGATGTGGGAAATCCGAGAAAACCCAACAGAGCTCAACCAAGTCTGTGTAAAGTGCCGCACCATCCAGGACTTGCTTCAGCGATTAAGCCTGCTAGAAAAGGAGATGGAGGAAATGAGACAGCAACAGGAGCTTGAGGAGCTGACACACCCACAATTCATGGAAGTCTGCACCCCTAGCAGACTGAAAGCCACCAGGGAGATGGAAGAGAGTCGAAACAGCTGGGTTCAAATAGGCAGAAGAAAGAAAAAAAAAGAAACTTCGTCAAACACAACCACCAGAAATCCAGACATCCAACACATTTGAGCCACTTCAACATTTAGATGACCAAAACCAACATCAAGAGAATGAAAGAAACAACACCCAGGACCCTATAAACAGTGCTGACCAGCCAGCAAAAAAGAGGGGAGGTCATGATTGTTGGGGACTCCATACTGAGAAACACAGCAAGTTCAGTTCGCAGTTTGGACCCCTTACTACAACAGTGTGCTGCCTTCCAGGAGCCTCTGTCAAGCACACATCACGGAGAACGTGGACAGGCTCCTAGAACGAACTGGAGATGACCCGGTAGTAGTCGTCCACATTGGTACAAACAACATTGGAAGAGACAGGCCAAGATCCCTGCAGAACAAATTCAGAGAGCTAGGAAGGAAATTAAAAGACAAGACCAAAACTGTGGTATTTTCTGGGATACTGCCCGGCGCCTTGCAAAGGACCATATGGACAGCTGGAAATACAAAATCAAAATGCATGGCTGAAATCATGGTGCACACAGGAAGGCTTCACCTTTCTTGAACATTGGAGCACTTTCTACAACAAGGACTATCTATACAGGTGGGACGGACTGCACTTAAACAGAAAGGGAACCAATCTACTCGGAGAAAGGATCCTTCAGGCGGTACAGAAGCATTTAAACTAGAAAGGAAGGGGGGAGAAAACAAAAAACAGAAGGGAGACTACATCAAAACAAGGGCAACAACTCAGGTAAGACCACTATTAAATGTATTTATCTTAATGCTAGAAGTCTCAGAAACAAAATGTTAGAACTTGAAGCTACTGCACTAACAAGTAACTACGATGTGATAGGTGTTACAGAAACTTGGTTGTCTGAGAGTGATGGAGACGAATATAATATCAGTGGGTACACACTGTATAGGAAAGACAGGCAGGACAGAAGAGGCGGAGGGGTAGCGCTATACATAAGAAATAGCCTTGAAGCCCAGGTGTTAAATCAGGACAAAGAAAACAATGCAGAATCAATATGGGTCAGAATAATGGACACAAATTCAAAGGGCATAATAATAGGAGCATGCTATAGACCGCCAAATTCAGACGCTGAGCAAAATAATCTGTTGTACAATGACATTAGAAATGCGTGTAGAAAAGGAGAAGCCATACTAATGGGGGATTTCAACTTCCCCCATATAAAATGGGAAAACCCGATGGGGGGCACGACGGACGAAATTGAAATGGTGGAAATGACAAATGACTGCTTTCCTAACGCAATTTGTCAAGGCACCGACTAGAGGGGAGGCATGCCTTGATTTTAGTCTTTTTCAAATAATGAAGACAGAATAACTAAAACAGAGGTCAGAGAGCCATTGGCAAACTCAGACCACAACATGGTCTCATTTGAAATATTTTTAAAAACCCCAAAAGTAATGACTAAAGCTAAGGTTTACAATTTTAGAAAAGCAAACTATGAAGGTATGAAACAGAGACTAACAGAAGTAGATTGGAGTAAAATAGAGAAAACATCCACAGAAAAAGGGTCAGCTGTCTTTTTAAAAATGTAGTACTAGAGGCACAAAACAATTACATCCCAAAAGTAGACAAATCTAAATCTAAAACAAAATGGCCAAAATGGTTTAATAGATCAATTAAAAAAAAATATTCAGCGAAAAAAGGCACTTTACAGAGCGTTTAAAAGGGACCAAAAAAAAAGCACACAGAAAGAGTACTTGGAACTGCAAACACAAGTCAAAAAGGAAGTTAGAAAGGCCAAGAGAGAGATAGAAATCAATATTGCTAAGGGGGCTAAAACCAATTCCAAAATGTTTTTCCAATATTATAACAGCAAGAGAACATTCAAAGAGGAGGTTAAATGTCTAAGAGACACAAATGGCAAAATCATAGATGAAGAAAAAAAAATAGCAAATATATTAAATGATTACTTTTCACAGGTTTTTACAAAAGGAGGACACGGACAACATGCCCCACATGTCGACCTGTTCCTATCCAGTTTTAAATAACTTTAGCATAACAGAGGCAGAAGTGTTAAAGGGACTAGGAGCTCTTAAAATAAACAAATCCCTGGGCCGGATGAGATCCTCCCAATAGTACTCAAAGAAATGAAAGAAGTTCTTTACATGCCGCTAACCAAGATCATGCAACAGTCTCTTGACACAGGGGTTGTACCGATGGACTGGAAAAATAGCAAACGTAATACCGATCCACAAAAAAGGGAGAGAAAACCGAACCAGGTAACTACAGACCAATAAGCCTGACTTCTATTATATGTAAACTTATGGAAACTATAATAAGATCCAAAATGGAAAATTACCTATATGGTAACAATATCCTGGGTGACAGCCAGCATGGTTTTAGGAAAGGGAGATCATGTCTAACTAACCTACTTGACTTTTTCGAGGATGCAACATTGAAAATGGACAACTGCAAAGCATACGACATGGTCTATTTAGATTTCCAGAAAGCTTTTGACAAAGTCCCGCATAAAAGATTAATTCTCAAACTGAGCATAGTAGGGATTCAAGGAAATGCATGCACATGGATTGGGGGAGTGGTTAACAGGTAGAAAACAGAAAGTACTGATTAGAGGAGAAACCTCGAAATGGAGTGAGGTAACCAGTGGTGTACCACAGGGATCAGTATTAGGTCCTCTGCTATTCCTAATCTACATTAATGATTTAGACTCTGATATAGTAAGCAAACTCGTTAAATTTGCAGACGACACAAAAATAGGAGGAGTGGCAGACACTGTTGAAGCAGCAAAGGTCATTCAAAAATGATCTAGACCGCATTCAAAATTGGGCAGACACATGGCAAATGAAATTTAATAGAGAAAAGTGTAAAGTATTGCATGCGGGCAATAAAAATGTTCATTATAAATATCATATGGGAGATAGTGAAATTGAAGAAGGGAACTATGAAAAAGACCTAGGAGTTTATGTTGACTCAGAAATGTCTTCATCTAGACAATGTGGGGAAGCTATAAAAAAGGCTAACAAGATGCTTGGATATATTGTGAGAAGTGTTGAATTTAAATCAAGGGAAGTAATGTTAAAACTCTACAATGCATTAGTAAGACCTCGAATATTGTGTTCAGTTCTGGTCACCTCGTTACAAAAAGGATATTGCTGCTCTAGAAAGAGTGCAAAAGAAGAGCAACCAGAATTATCCCGGTTTTAAAAGGCATGTCGTATGCAGACAGGCTAAAAGAATTGAATCTATTCAGTCTTGAACAAAGAAGACTATGGCGATCTGATTCAAACATTCAAAATCCTAAAAGGTATAGACAATGTCAACCCGGGGGACTTCTTTGACTTGAAAAAAGAAAAAAGGACCAGGGGTCATAAATGGAGATTAGATAAAGGGGCATTCAGAACAGAAAATAGGAGGCACTTTTTTACACAGAGAATTGTGAGGGTCTGGAACCAACTCCCCAGTAATGTTGTTGAAGCTGACACCCTGGGATCCTTCAAGAAGCTGCTTGATGAGATTCTGGGATCAATAAGCTACTAACAACCAAACGAGCAAGATGGGCTGAATGGCCTCCTCTCGTTTGTAAACTTTCTTATGTTCTTATGTTCTTATGGCAGCATTGGCACTTCTTTAGCGATGTGGCATTGTAGCAGGGCGATTATTAGTTAGTTTATTTAGCAGACGCCTTTATCCAAGGCGACTTACAGAGACTAGGGTGTGTGAACTATGCATCAGCTGCAGAGTCACCCAACCACGTCTCACCCAAAGACGGAGCACAAGGAGGTTAAGTGACTTGCTCAGGGTCACACAATGAGTCAGTGGCTGAGGTGGGATTTGAACCGGGGACCTCCTGGTTACAAGCCCTTTTCTTTAACCACTGGACCACACAGCCCGATTGCCCTGCACGTGTGTATTTAGTGTGGATATAATTTGTATGGGGAAATGGGTTTATTGTGTATTGTTTTGGAGTTGATTTGTTTGATTGAATTATTGTTTTACAGACGGGCGCTCGATTGAGACTTGCTGCCTGCTAGGCTTGGTTGAGGGGAAGGGCAGCAAGTGATTGGCTGTGCTGGACATCAATCAGCAGGTGGGCAGGTCTTGACCAAGTGTCCGTTGGTTTAAAAACATCCGCGGGAGATGGCTCGGGGCGACTGCAACGCCATGCCAGAGGGGAGCTGCGTATACTCGGGAGGAGAGGGTCCGCTCTGCAGGAACGACTGCTACGCAACCTTGAGACTGCAAGCGGTGCTTGTGAAGGCAATGCCCAGCCAAGGCCGTATGAAGCAACAGGAGTCGTTGTATGAATACCGGCTCACGAGTAGGTTAGTTAGGGGATAGTGAGCCCATGTGATGTATAGCGAGGGTTACGTAGTGTAGCCGGTTCCTGGGCGGGGCGCCCTTTTTTTAAAAGCGCCGCCCTCTGGGGGCTTTTTTTTTGTAGTTTTTGTACTGTGTTTTATTTTGCCTTTTGTACAGCTTGGTGTATGTGTCCTCTGTGCGTTACCATGGCTGGTAACGTCACATGACCACCTTCACTTTCGTTTCTGTTTTGTATTAATAAATCCTGCGCGCCTGTGCCGGCGTTTCAGCTCCACTCCCAGTTGTCTCTCCGTACTTTATAAACAGCGGCTATCCACGCATGTGACGTAAGACCCTGTCACATATGGTGTCGGAAGTGGATTCCGCTGCATCCTGCTGAAGCAAGGCTAGATCGCTACGGAGAGACATGGAGGAGCAAACCTCTGAAATTTTTTGGGGGGGACAAGGGTAGACCGCAGGTAACCCTCAGGGGCTGCTGTACCAGATGGATAGAGCCGCGAGATCCCGAACGTCAGAGAGGCCGAGGGAGGTCCGTCCCCGAGAGCTGCAGAAGGAGGAGTTCCAGTCCTGGAAGCTGGCGAGGGAGGAGCCGGAGAGACTGCCTGCCTGGAAGCCAGCGGGAGGAACTGCCTGCCGAGCATCAGCGAAGGGGGACCTGTCGTTCGTGGGAGATCGTCTCAGAAGGAGGCGGGGCAATCCTCCGGAGAGGAGCCCCGTGAAGGGACACTGGATTTAGGGGGCAAGCGGGGTTGAATGGGCGCCCCCTCATAGAAGCCCAGGGGTGAGAATAGTTGTTGTACATTAACCCTTTGCAGTCCATTTATTAAGTGCGCGTCAGGCACGCCAGGTCTAATTAATTTTCACACGCGCAGTTAATTTTATACGCGCTGTTTAAAAGTATTTTTTTTCACAGTCAAACGGGTTTAAATGGCCCTGCATATCAACAAAGCACTCACTAGGCATCTCCAGCCCCGCCCCACCCTTTCGTTTGCTATAGCGTTCAGCTATGTAAGAAATAAATAATAATAATAATAATAATAATAGTCGTACATACCGATCGATCATCTCCGGATCACTCGTTTTATCACCAAACTCCTCAATAATGCGATCCAAGTCATTATTTTATTACTATAACATCTGAAAAAAGCTCTACAAATGTCCATGATAGTCTCTGTGCGCTGACGACTCAGCCAGCTTGTTTACTATGAGCGCCCGTTATCTGATACCTGATACCATGTATGACTATTCATGAGATCGCCTTTTTTTTTTTTTTTTTTTTTCGACTTGACTTGTCTCGGCTCCTGTCGCTCCCACTCGGCAATTGAATCGTTTTTCGCTTTTTCCAGAGAAAAAACGACTAAACAGCCGTTTATTGCGTTGCTATAATGATGTCGGACCCAGTCCGACAAAGGACCTGTGAGGAATAATTGCAATGTCGGACCCAGTCCGACAATGGACCGCAAAGGGTTAATTATTGGTAAATGTTAGTTGATTATTGGTAAATGATTTATGGTATGAATGATAGTTATTGATAATGTGAAATGATTATTGTAGTGATGTTAGTAATGATAATTATAGGAATGATAAATTATAAGGTTAAATGATAATAGTAAATAAGTTAAATAGTGTAGTAATGATGATAAATTATAATGATAATGGTGAATGATGATAGTAAACTAGTGATGTGTATGGTGATGGTAATAATAAGGATGATTACGGTTACATTACAAAAGTAATGACTAAAGCTAAGGTTTACAATTTTAGAAAAGCAAACTATGAAGGTTTGAAACAGAGACTAACAGAAGTGGATTGGAGTAAATAGAGAAAACATCCACAGAAAAAGGATGGCTGTTTTTTAAAAATGTAGTACTAGAGGCGCAAAACAATTACATCCCAAAAGTAGACAAATCTAAATCTAAAACAAAATGGCCAAAATGGTTTAATGGATCAATTAAAAAAAATATTCAGCGAAAAAAGGCACTTTACAGAGCGTTTAAAATGGACCAAAAACAAAGTACACAGAAAGAGTACTTGGAACTGCAAACACAAGTCAAAAAGGAAGTTAGAAAGGCCAAGAAAGAGATAAAATCAATATTGCTAAGGGGGCTAAAACCAATTCCAAAATGTTTTTCCAATATTATAACATCAAGAGAACATTCAAAGAGGAGGTTAAATGTCTAAGAGACACAAATGGCAAAATCATAGATGAAGAAAAAAAAATAGCAAATATATTAAACGATTACTTTTCACAGGTTTTTACAAAGGAGGACACGGACAACATGCCTGACATGTTGACCTGTTCCTATCCAATTTTAAATAACTTTAGCATAACAGAGGCAGAAGTGTTAAAGGGACTAGGAGCTCTTAAAATAAACAAATCCCCTGGGCCGGATGAGATCCTCCCAATAGTACTCAAAGAAATGAAAGAAGTTATTTACAAACCGCTAACCAAGATCATGCAACAGTCTCTTGACACAGGGGCTGTACTGACAGACTGGAGAATAGCAAACGTAATACCGATCCACAAAAAGGGAGACAAAACCGAACCAGGTAACTACAGACCAATAAGCTGGACTTCTATTATATGTAAACTTATGGAAAATTACCTATATGATAACAATATCCTGCGAGACAGTCAGCATGGTTTTTAGGAAAGGGAGATGGTGTCTAACTAACCTACTTGACTTTTTTGAGGATGCAACATTAAAAATGGATAATTTTACGACATGGTTTATTTAGATTTCCAGAAAGCTTTTGACAAAGTCCCGCATAAAAGATTAATTCTCAAACTGAACGCAGTAGGGATTCAAGGAAATGCATGCACATGGTAGGGAGTGGTTAACATGTAGAAAACAGAAAGTACTGATTAGAGGAGAAACCTCTAAATGGAGCGAGGTAACCAGTGGTGTACCACAGGGATCAGTATTGGGTCCTCTGCTATTCCTAATCTACATTAATGATTTAGATTCTTGTATAGTAAGCAAACTCGTTAAATTTGCAGACGACACAAAAATAGGAGGAGTGGCAAACACTGTTGCAGCAGCAAAGGTCATTGAAAATGATCTAGACAGCATTCAGAACTGGGCAGACACATGGCAAATGACATTTAATAGAGAAAAGTGTAAAGTATTGCATGCAGGCAATAAAAATGTGCATTATAAATATCATATGGGAGATACTGAAATTGAAGAAGGGAACTATGAAAAAGACCTAGGAGTTTATGTTGACTCAGAAATGTCTTCATCTAGACAATGTGGGGAAGCTATAAAAAAAAAGGCCAACAAGATGCTCGGATATATTGTGAGAAGTGTTGAATTTAAATCAAGGGAAGTAATGTTAAAACTTTACAATGCATTAGTAAGACCCAGAATATTGTGTTCAGTTCTGGTCACCTCGTTACAAAAAGGATATTGCTGCTCTAGAAAGTGTGCAAAGAAGAGCAACCAGAATTATCCCAGGTTTAAAAGGCATGTCGTATGCAGACAGGCTAAAAGAATTGAATCTATTCAGTCTTGAACAAAGACGACTACGCGGCGATCTGATTCAAACATTCAAAATCCTAAAAGGTAAAGACAATGTCGACCCAGGGGACTTCTTTGACCTGAAAAAAGAAACAAGGACCAGGGGTCATAAATGGAGATTAGATAAAGGGGCATTCAGAACAGAAAATAGGAGGCACTTTTTTACACAGAGAATTGTGAGGGTCTGGAACCAACTCCCCAGTAATGTTGTTGAAGCTGACACCCTGGGATCCTTCAAGAAGCTGCTTGATGAGATTCTGGGATCAATAAGCTACTAACAACCAAACGAGCAAGATGGGCTGAATGGCCTCCTCTCGTTTGTAAACTTTCTTATGTTCTTATGTTCTAAAGTAATAGTTATGGTAATGGGAATACTGATAAATGATAATGATGGTAAATAATAGTGAATGATAAAGTATAGTTATAATTGTGATGATTAACATTGGAGCCAGTTAGCTGTCTGGTGACTGGTTGAGGCTGGCTGGGCTCTAATGTTCCCTCCCACCCGCCCATGTGTGTTAGAATAGTTAAAAAAAAAAAAAAAAAACTGGGGGGATGGGGAGTAGATATAAAGAGTAATTTTTTTGTTTTTGTTTAGACTGGGTATTTAGACTGTGGGTTTTGTAAGATGTCTGTAAATGTAAATTGTAATTTAATGATAGTAATATTAAATAGTGGTGTTGGATGAACCCTTAGGGTTCATCCTAAGGAGGGAGGTATGTAGCAGGACGATTGCCCTGCACGTGTGTATTTAGTGTTGGTATAATTTGTATGGGGAAATGGGTTTATTGTGTATTGTTTTGGAGTTGA
Organism: Huso huso; assembly: GCA_036884735.1. Lineage (NCBI taxonomy): Eukaryota > Metazoa > Chordata > Actinopteri > Acipenseriformes > Acipenseridae > Huso > Huso huso. The sequence continues at coordinate 69,998 of CM072664.1, read as the reverse complement.
TTTGTTTGATTGAATTATTTTTTTACAGACGGGCGCTCGATTGAGACTTGCTGCCTGCTAGGCTTAGTTGAGGGGAAGGGCAGCAAGCGACTGGCTGTGCTGGACCTCAATCAGCAGGTGGGCGGGTCTTGACCGAGTGTCCATCGGTTTAAAAACATCCGCGGGAGATGGCTCGGGTCGACTGCGACGCCATGCCAGAGGGGAGCGGCGTATACTCTGGAGGAGAAGGTCCGCTCTGCAGGAACGACAGCTACACAACCCTGAGACTGCAAGCGGGGCTTGTGAAGGCAATGCCCAGCCAAGGCCGTATGAAGCAGCACGAGTCGTCGTATGAATACCGGCTCATCAGTAGGTTAGTTTAGGGGATAGTGATCCCATGTGATGTATAGCGAGGGTTACGTAGTGTAGCTGGTTCTTGGAGCGGGACGCCTCGTTTATACGGCTAGCGCTCGCCCTCTGGGGCACCTTCTATTTGTAGTTTTTGTACTGTGTTTTAATTTTGTCTTTTGTACAGCTTGCTGTATGTGTCCTGTGTGCGTTACCATGGCTGGAAACGTCACATGACCACCTTTACTTTCGTTTCTGTCTTGTATTAATAAATCCTGCGTGCCTGTGCCGGCGTTTCAACTCCACCCTCAGTTGTCTCTCTGTACTTTGTAAACAGCGGCTATCCATGAACGTGACGTAAGACCCTGTCACAGGCATCTTTAGGTACTTGGATGAAATCTGCTTTCTTCAAAAAACCAGCCAGAAAGCAAAGATGGGTTGCTTTTCTTAAAGTCCAAAGATGTGCACAGCACAAAGGTCCCCCTGAAGCAGTACATACAAGATGGAATGGCTGGTTCAGGCAGTAAAATACCATGCAGAGCACACTGAGCACTACCGGGACATTACTTAGGAGAAATCAGACTTGCTGAAATTTAAGACAGCTTTCATATTTGAAGCTTGCCCCAAACTGATAACAGCCCTGACCATCTTGGAGGAAACCCACCACCCTACAGCTGCCTCAGCTTTTGACACTATGGAAGACCTCAGCATTCAACACTATGGAAGACCTCAACATTCAACACTATGGAAGACCTCAGCTTTCGACACTATGGAAGACCGGGGTCTTAATTGCATTCTGGAACAGCCCAACCTGTGGGTTTGGTGAAGAAACTGACAGACTATTGAATGACCTTTAGATGAGAGAGAAGAGAAATATCCTGGACAATCTGTATGAAGCCCATCAGCTTGCTTTTACCAAATTCTCCCAACACTGGGATGTCCATCCACCCGGGTGTTTGATCTGATCTGGGTGTTTGATCCCAGGCAGACTCCAGCCATGCAACAAAACATTGATCAGTACAGCAAGCTGACACATCTTGCCCACCCCTCACCAGAGCTGTGTCAACTATGGTTGGTGTTTCTGCACAGCACTCAGAATGAGCCCGTCACAGATCCACTGGATTTTTGCACTTACTGGATCGGATACAGATGTGACGGTCATCTCTTGATACAGATGTGTCTGTCATCTCTTCTGATACATATGTCTTCTGATACAGATGTGTCGGTCATCTTCTGATAGATGTGTCGGTGTCACAAAGACGGCCAGAGTGGGTGGCGTCAGACCAGAAAGGAATACACAGAGACGGTGGTTGTGATGATGAGCCGAGTGCAATGGCTGCACTCAGCGTTTAATAACAAAATAAAAGGTTTAAACAACGGAATACAAAACAGGACACGGCACTTGACGCCAAAATAAACAGACAGACAAAACGACTGACACTAAACAAACGGTGCACGGACAGACAAACAAACACGGTGAGAACAAACACTTATCTTGCACGTTTTTACTTTTAATTACTCCTCTCTCTCTCACCCGTTCTCCTCTTCCGAACACCCAACCACGAAAGTGACTAAACGTGCATCTATTTATACTGTTTGTGCTGGGATTCAATTACTAATTAATTATTCACTTGAATCCCAGCACGTGAATTCATTACGTGCAACCCGTGCCACACATTATACACATTTTATCTGCACGTGAAGTGATGTGCCATCCTCGTGCCTAAATATAATTATACACTTTAAACACACGTGAAACACAGACCCGTTTATATCCCGTGTACCAATCTATACACCAACATTAACACACGCAACATACAACACATAACACACAAAATACACAGGGGCGGGCACTTTGCCACATATACCCCCCTGTGCAAAGCACACATGGCCTCAACGGCCACCTCCCCTTAAATACCCAGCAGTCCAGGCCAAAGTCTCGGGCTGGGAAGGGAGGCTTCAGTGGGCCCATGGCTGGAAATGCTGTCAGCTCCCCTGCCGGTAGTGGCACGGCTGACAGCATGCTGGTCCCGTCCTGCAGCGAAAAAGCTGCGGGGCAGGTGGTCCCCGACCTCCCCCTTCTTCGTAGGCCGGCAGCTCCCTCCTGTGGGGCTCCCGGCCACAAGAACTCCTGCAGCGAAACTGCTGCTGGGGAAAGTGGTCCCAGACCTCTGCCCCCTTCTTCGTGGGGCCGGCAGCTCCTTTCTGGGGCTCCGCCACCCAGACTCCCTGTGGAGGTGCGGGCAGCAGAGGCAGCTCCTGCTCCTCTGTCGGGCGGTGGCGGAAGCAGAGGCAGCCCAGCTCCTCTGCTCCTGGCGGTGGCGGAGGCAGAGGCAGCTCCAGCTCCTCTGCTCCTGGCGGTGGCGGAGGCAGAGGCAGCTCCAGCTCCTCTGCTCCTGGCGGTGGTGGAGGCAGAGGCAGCTCCAGCTCCTCTGCTCCTGGCGGTGGTGGAGGCAGAGGCAGCCCAGCTCCTCTGCTCCTGGCGGTGGTGGAGGCAGAGGCAGCTCCAGCTCCTCTGCTCCTGGCGGTGGTGGAGGCAGAGGCAGCTCCAGCTCCTCTGCTCCTGGCGGTGGTGGAGGCAGAGGCAGCTCCAGCCCTCTGCTCCCTGGTGGTGGTGGAGGCAGAGGCAGCCCAGCTCCTCTGCTCCTGGCGGTGGTGGAGGCAGAGGCAGCTCCAGCTCCTCTGCTCCTGGCGGTGGTGGAGGCAGAGGCAGCTCCAGCTCCTCTGCTCCTGGCTGGCTCCCTCGCTGTGGCGGCTGGGCTGGTGCGCGCGTGCTGCCCTCATCAGCATGAATAGGCGCTGCTGGGGACACCAGCCTCCTGCCCCTCTCCCCAAAAAAAATTTTCAGGGGTTGAGCCTGTAACTCCTCCCCTTCCGGCTCTTGGGGCTGAACCAGCAGGCATTTTCCCTCTGCTGGTGGCTTGGGTCCCAGGGCTGTGGAAGCCCGACTTGCCTCCCTTTGGGCTGTGGGCCCACTCCTCCCTTTTGGGCTGTGGATGCACCGACTCCTCCCTTTTGGGCTGTGGACGTTCGGGCTCCCCCCACTCAGGCATAGGACGTTTGGGCTCCTCCCACTCAGGTGTAGGACATTCGGGCTCCTTCCACTCAGGCGTGGGCGTTCAGGCTCCTTCCCGCTTGGGCTGTGGACGCTCAGGCTCCTCCCGTTTGGGCTGTGGACGCTCAGGCTCCTCCCATTTGGGCTGTGGACGCTCAGGCTCCTCCCGCTTGGGCTGTGGACGCTCAGGCTCCTCCCGCTTGGGCTGTGGACGCTCAGGCTCCTCCCATTTGGGCTGTGGACGCTCAGGCTCCTCCCATTTGGGCTGTGGACGCTCAGGCTCCTCCCATTTGGGCTGTGGACGCTCAGGCTCCTCCCGCTTGGGCTGTGGACGCTCAGGCTCCTCCCGCTTGGGCTGTGGACGCTCGGGCTCCTCCCGCTTGGGCTGTGGACGCTCTGGCTCCTCCCGCTTGGGCTGTGGACGCTCTGGCTCCTCCCCATAACTGCGGAAGGGACAGTGGGCGAACAGGTGATCCTGGTCTTGTTTACATCGCCGTGGATGCCTGGCCCTTAGGCGGCACTCCTCCTCCCTGTCCTTCACCTCTTTATCTTTCTGTGCCTCCCGCTTGGGCTGTGGAGGCAAAACCAGCAGGCATTCACCCTCTGCTGGTGGAGATGGGGACAGCAGGTACTCCTCTGCTGGTGGTCCTGCTACCTGGGCTGCTGTTCCGTTTATGGTTGCCTCCAGGTAGCTGAGGACAAACTCACACCTTCCTCCAAGGTGTTTGGGGTGTGTTCCTGCTGATATGCCTCCCATCTCTCACTGTCCATCATCCACAGGCGCGGACGACTATGGGCAGAGACTGGGCCTCCAGCCCAGCATTCTCCAGGAACCAGTCCCGCCACTTTGTGGCGTCTTCTGCCATTATATTGATTATTTATTTATTTTTTTTTTATATATTTTTTTTTTTTTTTTTTTTTTTAAACAAAACCCTCCTGGTCTGACGCTTGGAGGCGCGGCTATCCACGATGACACCACGTGTCACAAAGACGGCCAGAGTGGGTGGCGTCAGACCAGAAAGGAATACACAGAGGCGGTGGTTGTGATGATGAGCCGAGTGCAATGGCTGCACTCAGCGTTTAATAACAAAATAAAAGGTTTAAACAACGGAATACAAAACAGGACACGGCACTTGACGCCAAAAATAAACAGACAGACAAAACGACTGACACTAAACAAACGGTGCACGGACAGACAAACAAACACGGTGAGAACAAACACTTATCTTGCACGTTTTACTTTTAATTACTCCTCTCTCTCTCACCCGTTCTCCTCTTCCGAACACCCAACCACGAAAGTGACTAAACGTGCATCTATTTATACTGTTTGTGCTGGGATTCAATTACTAATTAATTATTCACTTGAATCCCAGCACGTGAATTCATTACGTGCAACCCCGTGCCACACATTATACACATTTTATCTGCACGTGAAGTGATGTGCCATCCTCGTGCCTAAATATAATTATACACTTTAAACACACGTGAAACACAGACCCGTTTATATCCCGTGTACCAATCTATACACCAACATTAACACACGCAACATACAACACATAACACACAAAATACACACAGGGGCGGGCACTTTGCCACAGTCGGTCATCTTCTGATAGATGTGTCAGTCACCTCTTCTGATAGATGTGTCAGTCACCTCTTCTGATACAGATGTGACGGTCATCTCTTCTGATACAGATGTGACGGTCATCTCTTCTGATACAGATGTGACGGTCATCTCTTCTGATACAGATGTGACGGTCATCTCTTCTGATACAGATGTGACAATATCCTTGTTGGTCATCTCTTCTGATACAGATGTGACGGTCATCTCTTCTGATACAGATGTGACGGTCATCTCTTCTGATACAGATGTGACGGTCATCACTTCTGATACAGATGTGACAATGTCCTCGTCGGTCATCTCTTCTGAAATTGCCTGCACACTGTGAACCGCAGTGTAGTCGTCAGCTGTACAATCCGAAGGCAAGATAACGGCTCCACAAAGCCGATCAATGGCATCGCTGAATGCAGCTTCTTCACTTTCATTATAGATTGTGATGTCAGCATCGGGACCCTCTGTGCCAGCAGCAAAGCCACAGTGCTTAAAACAGTTTGCAATCGTACGTGATGACGACAGACTTCAAGCTTGCTTTATAAAATGAGTGCCAGAAGCATATCTGGATTGAATGCAACTTTGTTACTGATTGCATTCAGTTAAACGGCTCACAATCAGCTGACGATAATGCGTCTTGAGCTGTTGTGTTCGGTGGTAACATCTGGAGATGAACCGATTGAAGATATCACATTATTTCACATTATACATTATTTCACATTATACACATATCACATTATTTTATTACATACAATTACCCATTTATACAGTTGGGTTTTTACTGGAGCAATCTAGGTAAAGTACCTTGTTCAAGGGTACAGCAGCAATGTCCCCCACCTGGAATTGAACCCACGACCCTATGTAACTTTTCGTGGTTTTTACCTACTTTGTCCAAGTAGCTCCTGGTAGTTTGTTTACTGTACTATATTGCGGTGTCTTGATAATATTTTATGTTGTTATGTATTTCTAAAGTAACCGGTGTTACTGGAGTGTTAAATGATTTAATGAATACGCTTCTTTAGAGCGATGTTTCTGCGCCTGCGCCACCGAATGGGACAGTGCTCAGAAAACAGAGTTTTTCATAATAATTACGTATTGTCAGAATTTGCTAATGTTGCTATTTTCTTCAAAGGTCTTGGGCAAATGTGAAATCTACTTCAAAAGTTTGATGCATTTTTTAACATGGCAAAACCCAGCAACATTTCTTACGCCTCCATTGACTCTCCATAGTTTTTTTTGGCTGAACTCTCTGTATATACCGCAATGCTTTGCGCGCAGTGAGACTAGGGTTGCCACCCGTTTTGGTTTTGCCTGGATTGTTGTCTTTTTGAGGCAGGTGTCCTGGGAAATCTGTAAGGCTTCCCTGGACATTAAAATTGTCCCGGTTTTTTGTCAGATCCCTAATAGTACAAGTTCTGCATCCATCATAACAATAAATTCATATGTTGTTCTCCCCTCTTCCTGAATTACGAGCTATTCTGCTACCCATGATATATTGCATGCCCCTTAAATTAGCATAAGCATGCCTTATTTATCATACAATAGTTAGTTCTTGCTTTTTATTGGTTAGCTACACATCAGCATCAGCCAATTAACTGCGCACATGTTCAAGTGTTACATTGCTTATTATAACTGTACTTTGCATCGCTGAGTAGAAAACTTAGTGGAGTTTCGAGGATTTCATAATTTAGCTACCGTGTGTACAGAAATACAATGGGTGGAGAAACCGCCGACGAAACGTCCGATACATCCCAACCACCAAAAAAGAAGTGTAAGCGGTTTACGTCTTACAGTCAAGAATGGGGAAAAAAAGAGAAACCTTCAGAGAGTGGTTAAGGCCTACCCAAGGAGATCCCTATTCAGCGACCTGCGTTTTATGCCCGGTAAAAATCTTAGTGAAACACGAAGGGAAAGCGGCACTTGAGAATCACGAAAAGACCCAAAAACACCAAAAGAATGTGCAGGCAAAAAGCACAAATCAGGCAAATGCTACATTTATGATAAAGAAGGGTTCTGCAGAAGAGGACAGAGTTGTGCTGGCAGAATTAACATCTGTATACCGTGGTGTGCGGCATGGACATAGGTTAGTTCAAAGAAATGTCATGATTCAAAGATTGCTACGAAAATGTCTTGTGGGAGAATGAAGAGTGAAGCTCTGGTGCAGAATGTTTTGGGGCCGTTTAGCCAGGAACGTTTTGCAAGAGACTTGAAAAACTCACACTACTTTGCTGTGTGTTCTGACGCTTCAAATTCTGGGCACTGTAAATTGTTCCCTGTAACAGGGGGAGACCTGTGCTGACTCTTCTGGCGTGTTCATAGTGCTGCAGGGAGAGGGCAGCAGCTCGTCAATATCCGCCTGTCAGTCATGGCAGTGACACAGAGAGGGGGGAGAGTGGGTGTGCGGACTTTCCTTCTCTCTGAGTGGCTGGGAGGCGTGTCTTGGGGGAATTGCTGACCCTATAAGTTTCATTCTGCTGTTCCCTCAGGTCTGCCCACGGAGACGTAAACGGCGTGCGGAAGCGCTGGAGGAAAATCAGCCGGGACGAAAATCCCAGCAAGACAAATAAATAATAAAAGAAAGAAATAAAAGAATTAGCGGTAGCGGAGAAAATTTTTGGGCAGCCCCGATAAAGTGTATAGCAGGCTGAGGGAGCCGCTAGGGTAGGACGGAGACCCGGGCCGTGCGGGTAGCGACGGTTGGGGTGAAGCTGCCGAGCGCAGCACTTTTTATTTTGTAGTTTTGTTTACTGTGTTTTGTTTTCCCTGTTCCTTTCGCCTTTTGATTAGTGTTTTTGTTTAAACCTCTGTACCCTGTACCGCTCCGGTATAGTTGTGGCTCTGTCGCTAGCATAGCTGGTACGGCAGGCCACAGACAACAGCGCCCTCTCATGGCTGAACCAAAATCAGTTTCTAATAAAACTGGGCACCTGTGCGGTGTTTTCAGACTCATTTCTCTGTGTCCTGTGTCAGTGAATTACCCACCACCCTTCCACATTCCCATACACAGTTCAGTATTTCAGCAAAACTGAAGGAGTAAGCTATGGATTACTAGATTGTGCAAATCACCGAAACAAATGGCCTGTCACTCAGTCAGATTAGCGCGTATGGTGCTGACAACGCATCAGTTAATTTTGGGTGTCACAATTCAGTTTTTCAGAAGCTGAAAGAGAATAACCAACACATTTTAAAAGGCGACTGCAAGTGTCACTTAATTAATAATACACTGAAAACATCGAACAGAATTCTCAGCGCTGCAGGATATGACATGGAATGTTTTGTACTCAAGGTGTACAGTGAGTTTTCATGCTCTGCAAAAAAGGTTGAAACCCTAAAGTAGTTTTTTGAGTTCACTTCAACACAGTACAAGGAGATACCGAGGCATGTACCTACCCGCTGGATGTCCCTGCTACCTGCTGTACAACGGATCCTTGAGCATTGGCCTGCATTGAAGTCCTACTTTTTGTCTCTTGGCGAGAATGACTGCCCACGCATTGTCTGGAAGTTTATGTGCAGAGATGGTGAAAATGCCACAGAGAGCAATGAAGATAATGCTACTCTTTCTGAATGTTTCTTGTTATTTTTGCACAATCTAATGCAAGAATTTGATTCAGCAATTCGGAAGCTAGAAAGTGAGAGTGCTACCATACTGGATGTACATTCAGTGATGAATCGTCTTCGAAGTCAGTTAGTCTCACGGCTTTCTGACAAGTTCTACGGCAGCAAAGCTAAGCAAGCTTTAGCAGGACTTTGTGAGGGAGCAAAGCGAATTCAGAAAACTTGTTGACAACTTCTTTGAGAAAACTATTCAGTACTTGGAAGCCAAGTACAATTTTGACGATCCAGTTTTGTCTCAGGTTGGCATTCTGCGTCTGGATTAAGGAAGTAATATACAATGGACTGGCATAGAAGCACTGATGGACAAGCTACATCTGAGCATTGATGAAGACAAGCTCTATGGAGAATTTACTGTACTTAAAGATGTAATCACAACCATACCTCAAGATCTGACACCAGACAAAAAATTGGTTTATTTTTTTACAAAATGGCTACGGTGTCCTGGTTTACATAAGAACATAGTTTAGAAATGAGAGGAGGCCATTCGGCACCATCTTGCTCGTTTGGTTGTTAGTAGCTTACTGTTCCCAGAACCTAATCAAGCAGCTTCTTGAAGGATCCCATGGTGTCCACTTCAGCAACATTACTGGGGAGTTAGTTTCAGACTCCAACAATTCTCTGTGTAAATACATACTAGATATCATACTAGACATATGTAAAGCCGTTGGAGTACACACCCGTAACATACATACACACACACACACACACACCCACACACCCAACACACACCAACACACACACCACACCCACACCCACCACACACACACACACACACACACACACACACACCCACACACACACACACACACACACACACACACACACAATAAACAAGTTTACTGCACAGCGTTTACTTTTCTTTCCACACAGCTGAAGGGCTTTTGTTCAAAACGACCTAAAGTAAATTATGTTTTAATCATTTAAACCTTATGTTTACAGCCAAAAAAATAAAATCATTTTGTCATATTTTCCATGTTTGTACATTAGTTATACCTCCTTTCCAATTATATATATACTGTGTGTATATATATATATATATATATATATATATATATATATATATAAATTTCCACAAAGAAAAAGAACATCTTTGCACTGAAATAACTTAACCCCAATGAATTGCCACCATTGTTTATTCCATATAAATCAGACTTGCTTTTGTATATTAATCCAAATGAAAAGTCTGTTTAACCTAATATTTTGTTGCACAACCTTTAGAGAAACTTGGTTGTCTGAGAATGATGGAGACGATTATAATATTAGTGGGTACACACTGTATAGGAAAGACAGGCAGGACAGAAAGAGGCGGAGGGGTAGCGTTATAAGAAATAGTCTTAAAGCTGTAGGTATGGTGTTCTTTGCGCCGAAAGCTTCATTTTTTTAATCACTGGGCCTTTACTCATCTTGTCCATTAAGGACTTTCTGATCTCCTCAGACAACTTTGCTTTTCAAGAAGGTGTTAAATCTGGACAAAGAAAACAACGCCTGTGAATCAATATGGGTCAGAATAATGGACAAAAATTCAAAGGGCATAATAATAGGAGCATGCTATAGATCCTTCTGTTCAATCTGGGTCGATTTTCCTCTGCGGCCGCTCCAGGAGGCCAAATTCACTGTTGTCACAGGAACATCCTTGAGCAAAATAATCTGTTATACAATGACATTCCAGTTCAGTGTGAAAAGGAAAAGCACATACTAATGGGGATTTCAACTTCTCCCGTTAAATAAAATGGAAAAACCATAACAATTATTTATTATCTTTCTGGGGAGCATGATGGATGAAATCTTTTGAATAAGCAATAATTCAGTGGTGGAAATGACAAATGATAAACTGCTTCCTTTTCAGGAGGAACATTATTTCAATTTGTCAAAGGCACTGACTAGATGCTTAACCCCAATGGGAGGCATGCCTTGATTTAGTCTGTTTTTTCTAATAATGAAGACAGAATAACTAAAACAGAGGTCAGACAGCCATTGGCAAACTCAGACCACAAGTGAAATTTTTTTAAAACCCCTAATAAAAAGTAATGACTAATGACTAAAGCTAAGGTTTACAATTTTAGAAAAGCAAACTATGAAGGTATGAAACAGAGACTAACAGAAGTAGATTGGAGTAAAATAGAGAAAACATCCACAGAAAAAGGATGGCTTTTTTTTTTTTTTAAATGTAGTACTAGAGGTGCAAAACAATTACATCCCAAAAGTAGACAAATCTAAATCTAAAACAAAATGGCCAAAATGGTTTAATAGATCAATTTAAAAAAATATTCTGCGAAAAAAGGCACAATACAGAGCGTTTAAAAGGGACCAAAAACAAAGTACACAGAAAGAGTACTTGGAACTGCAAACACAAGTCAAAAAGGAAGTTAGAAAGGCCAAGAGAGATAGAAATCAATGTTGCTAAGGGGGCTAAAACCAATTCCAAAATGTTTTTCCAGTATTATAACAGCAAGAGAACATTCAAAGAGGAGGTTAAATGTCTAAGAGACACAAATGGCAAAATCATAGACGAAGAAAAAAAAATAGCAAATATATTAAATGATTACTTTTCACAGGTTTTTACAAAGGAGGACATGGACAGCATGCCCCACATGTCGACCTGTTCTTATCCAGTTTTAAATAACTTTAGCATAACAGAGGCAGAAGTGTTAAAGGGACTAGGAGCTCTTAAAATAAACAAATCCCCTGGGCCGGATGAAATCCTACCAATAGTACTCAAAGAAATGAAAGGAGTTATTTACAAACCGCTAACCAAGATAATGCAACAGTCTCTTGACACAGGGGTTTTACCGACAGACTGGAAAATTGCAAACGTAATACCGATCCACAAACAGGGAGACAAAACCAAACCAGGTAACTTCAGACCAATAAGCCTGACTTCTATTATATGTAAACTTATGGAAACTATAATAAGATCCAAAATGGAAAATTACCTATATGGGAACAATATCCCGGAGACAGTCAGCATGGTTTTAGGAAAGGGAGATCGTGCCTAACTAACCTGCTTGATTTTTTTTTTTTTTTTTAATTTTAGTCGTGCCCAATTAGTTTTTATTATTTTCTCCCCAATTTGAAATGCCCAATTATTTTTAGGCTCAGCTCACCGCTACAACCCGTGCGCTGACTCGGGAGGGGCGAAGATGAACACACGCTGTCCTCCGAAGCGTGTGCCGTCATCCACCCGCTTCTTTAAACTCTGCAGAATCACCGTGCAGCCGCCTCAGAGCTACAGCGTCGAAGGACAACGCAGCTCTCGGGCAGTTTACAGGCAAGCCCGCAGGCGCCCGGCCAGACTACAGGGGTCGCTGGTGCGCGGTGAGCCGAGGACACCCTGGCCGACCTAACCCTCCCTCCCCCCGGACGACGCTCGGCCAATTGAGCGCTGCCCACTGGGAGCTCCCGTCCACGGTCGGCTGTGGAATAGCCTGGACTCGAACCGGCGACATCCAGGCTATAGAGAGCATCCTGCACTCTAGCGAGTGCTTTTACTGGGTGCGCCACTCGGGAGCCCCCCTGCTTGATTTTTTTGAGGATGCAACAGACAATGGATAATTGCAAAGCATATGACATGGTTTATTTAGATTTCCAGAAAGCTTTTGACAAAGTCCCGCATAAAAGATTAATTCTCAAACTGAACGCAGTAGGGATTCAAGGAAATGCATGCATATGGATTAGGGAGTGGTTAACATGTAGAAAACAGAAAGTACTGATTATAGGAGAAACCTCAAAATGGAGCGAGGTAACCAGTGGTATACCACAGGGATCAGTATTGGGTCCTCTGCTATTCCTAATCTACATTAATGATTTAGATTCTGGTATAGTAAGCAAACTTGTCATTTTGCCATGTGCAAATTTAACATTTAAGAGAGAAAAGTGTAAAGTACTGCACGCAGGCAATAAAAATGTGCATTATAAATATCATATGGGAGATACTGAAATTGAAGAAGGAATCTATGAAAAAGACCTAGGAGTTTATGTTGACTCAGAAATGTCTTCATCTGGACAATGTGGGGAAGTGTGGCAATGTGCCCTGCCCATGTGTGCATTTATATGTTGTATGTTGCGTGTGTTAATGTTGATGTATGAGATGGCTGCCACGGGATATAAATGGGTGTGCAGCAGGAAGTTATTTAAGATGTAGAATTGTATTTAGGCAAAACATCACTTCATGTGCAAACTGTATTTAATATGTGAGCAGTTGTTTTCACTCACTGGGATTCAAGTGAATAATTAATTAGTAATTGGTTTGTATATAGATCCGTTTTCACTCGGGGTTTTGTTTGAGTGGAGAACGGTGTGGACAGGAGTAAAAAGTAAAGTAAAACAAAGTTGATAGTTGTTTTGACTCGTGTTTATTTGTCTGTCCTTTCACTGTTTTGTTTAGTGTTAATCCGTTTTGTTTGTCTATTTATTTTGGCGTAAAGTCCGTGTCCTGTCTTCTGTTTGTTTAAACCTTTTATTTATAATAAACCGCGCAACAGCGCTTTCATCATTCACCTCATCTGTTCTCTGTGTATTCATTTCCTGGTTCTGACGTCACCACTCAGCTAGCCGTGTGACATATGGTGTCCTGCGTGGGATAACAGCGCCTCCAAGCGTCAGACCAGGAGAGGTGTTTTTGTGTAATAAAAAAAAAAAAAAAAAAAAAAAAAAAAAAATTCTTTCCCTTTTGGAAAAAAAAAAGAAAAATGGGAAGGGCCCCAAGAAGCTGCAGCAGCAACCTCAGCAACAGCAGGAGGAGGTGAAGGACACCGAGGAAGTCCGCCTGAAGGCCAGGAACCCAGGGCAATATGACCAGCCATCGCCGGTGTGCCCCCTTTGCGAACAGAAGCATCTGTTTGAAGACTGTCCTTTCCGCTATGATGAGGAGCAGGAATGGAGAGGGGTCCTAGAGCATCCACAGCCCAGGAGGGAGGAGACAGAGCTCTTCCCATCCTCTGAGGAGATGCTGGACTGGGTGTCGGACCCGGAGTGGAACTGGGAGGACCTCCCGAAGGTTGTTGACCTGCTGTGGGCCAGAGATGGGGAACATTGGGAACACTGGGAACAACACTACTACCCAGTGCCCTTTGTGAACCCGGCAGCCGTGGTAATCAACTACTTGGCTGCCGATATGGGACTTCCCCAGCAGGTTGACTTCCAAGTAGGAGGAGCCACACCTACCTGCACCCTCACCGGGCTCGAGGGAAAATGCCTGCTGTCCCCATCTCCACCAGCAGAGGAAGAATGCCTGCTGGTTTCCCCTTCCGAGGCAGAGCCGCACCAGTCCCCTGCAATAGGGGGAGAGCTGCACCAGTATCCTGCAATAGGGGGAGAGCCGCACCAGTCCCCTGCAATAGGGGGAGAGCCGCACCAGTCCCCTGCAATAGGGGGAGAGCCGCACCAGTCCCCTGCAATAGGGGGAGACTACACCCTGCTCCCACCTTCGTCGCCAGGAGACTACACGCTGCTCCCACCTTCGTCGCCAGGAGACTACACGCTGCTCCCACCTTCACCGGCAGGAGCAGAGCAGCCGGAGCTGCCTCTGCCTCCGCAACTTCCACCAGCAGAGGGTGAATGCCTGCTGGGTCCACTTCCACCAGCAGAGGGTGAATGCCTGCTGGGTCCACTTCCACCAGCAGAGGGTGAATGCCTGCTGGGTCCACTTCCACCAGCAGAGGGTCAATGCCTGCTGGGTCCACTTCCACCAGCAGAGGGTAAATGCCTGCTGCCACCAGCAGAGGGTAAATGCCTGCTGGTATCACTCCTCGACCGCCATCTTCACCCCCAAGAGGAGAGGAGCAGGGTTACCTCTGCCTCCATCACCACCAGGGGAAGAGGTGCAGGAGCTGCCTCTCCCTTCACAAGAAAAAGTACCAGGACTTGATGCTGGCATTCCTCAGCAACCACTGCATAGTCTGCTGAGGGGAGCACAGCAGAAAACAGCCCGGCCGCAGTGGCTACGAAGAGGGCCAGCACCGCCGCAGCCACTGCCACAGTGGCCAACCACAGCACCACGACTGGTCCTGACTCCGGCACCGCCCAAGGATGCCAGCCTCGCCGCCCAAGGAGGCCAGCCTCGCTTCGCCCAAGGATGCCAGGATGCCAGCCCAAGGATGCCGCCCAAGGATGCTTGCCTTGCATCGCCTGGGGCTGCCTGGTGCTCCGCATCGCCTGGGGCTGCCTGGTGCTCCGCATCGCCTGGGGCTGCCTGTTGCTCCGCACCGCCTGGGGCTGCCTATTGCTCTGCATCACAGCAGGAAGTACTGTGACCGGAACCCCACCAAGTGGAGCTGCCGGCCACGAAGAAGGGGGAGGAGGTCCGGAGACCACCAACCCCAGCAGCAGTTTCGCTGCCGGAGATCGTGGGGGAGGTCAGGAGACCTGCTCCCACTGCAGCACTTGCGCTGCAGGAGACACTGTGGCCGGAGCCCCGGAAGAGGGAGCTGCCAGCTACGAAGAAGGGGGGAGGGTCAGGAGACCACCCCCCAAGCAGCCTTTCCGCTGCCAGGACTACCCCGGCTGGAGGAGCCAGACTGGGGACTATGTCTCTGCTGACAGCATTTCCGCTGTCAGCTGGGAAGCTGCCGGCATTGCCACCAGCAGCAGAAGAGTGGCAGGAGTGTGCCACCCCGCTGTCAGCATTGCTGCTGACAGCCTTTTTTACGACCTGTGGGCCCCTTGAAACCTCCAGTTCTGGCCCAGGACTTTGTGCTGGACTTTTGGGCTTTTAAGGGGGGAGGTGGCCGTTGAGGCCATGTGTGCTGCGCACAAGGGGGGGTATATGTGGCAATGTGCCCCGCCCATGTGTGCATTTACAGACGTGCTCAAATTTGTTGGTACCCTTACAGCTCATTGAAATAATGCTCCATTCCTCCTGAAAAGTGATGAAATTAAAAGCTGTTTTATCATGTATACTTGCATGCCTTTGGTATGTCATAGAATAAAGCAAAGAAGCTGTGAAAAGAGATGAATTATTGCTTATTCTACAAAGATATTCTAAAATGGCTTGGACACATTTGTTGGTACCCCTTAGAAAAGATAATAAATAATTGGATTATAGTGATATTTCAAACTAATTAGTTTCTTTAATTAGTATCACACATATCTCCAATCTTGTAATCAGTCATTCAGCCTATTTAAATGGAGAAAAGTAGTCACTGTGCTGTTTGGTATCATTGTGTGCACCACACTGAACATGGACCAGAGAAAGCAAAGGAGAGAGTTGTCTGAGGAGATCAGAAAGAAAATAATAGACAAGCATGGTAAAGGTAAAGGCTACAAGACCATCTCCAAGCAGCTTGATGTTCCTGTGACAACAGTTGCAAATATTATTAAAAGTTTAAGGTCCATGGAACTGTAGCCAACCTCCCTGGGCAGCGTCCGCAAGAGGAAAATCGACCCCAGATTGAACAGAAGGATAGTGCGAATGGTAGAAAACAACCAAGGATAACTGCCAAAGAGATACAAGCTGAACTCCAAGGTGAAGGATACGTCAGTTTCTGATCGCACCATCCGTCGCTTTTTGAGCGAAAGTGGGCTCCATGGAAGAAGACCCAGGAGGACTCCAGTTTTGAAAGAAAACATAAAAAGCCAGACTGGAATTTGCTAAAATGCATATTGACAAGCCACAATCCTTCTGGGAGAATGTCCTTTGGACAGATGAGTCAAAACTGGAGCTTTTTTGGCAAGTCACATCAGCTTTATGTTCACAGATGAAAAAATGAAGCTTTCAAAGAAAAGAACACCATACCTACAGTGAAACATGGAGGAGGCTCGGTTATGTTTTGGGGCTGCTTTGCTGCGCCTGGCACAGGGTGCCTTGAATCTGTGCAGGGCACAATGAAATCTCAAGACTATCAAGGCATTCTGGAGCGAAACGTACTGCCCAGTGTCAGAAAGCTCTGTCTCAGTCGCAGGTCATGGGTCCTCCAACAGGATAATGACCCAAAACACACAGCTAAAAGCACCCAAGAATGGATAAGAACAAAACATTGGACTATTCTGAAGTGGCCTTCTATGAGTCCTGATCTGAATCCTATCGAACATCTATGGAAAGAGCTGAAACTTGCAGTCTGGAGAAGGCACCCATCAAACCTGAGACAGCTGGAGCAGTTTGCTCAGGAAGAGTGGGCCAAACTACCTGTTAACAGGTGCAGAAGTCTCATTGAGAGCTACAGAAAATGTTTGATTGCAGTGATTGCCTCTAAAGGTTGTGCAACAAAATATTAGGTTAGCGGTCCCATCATTTTTGTCCATGCCATTTTCATTTGTTTTATTATTTACAATATTATGTTGAATAAAAAATGAAAAGCAAAGTCTGATTTCTATTAAATATGGAATAAACAATGGTGGATGCCAATTACTTTTGTCAGTTTCAAGTTATTTCAGAGAAAATTGTGCATTCTTCGTTTTTTGTGGAGGGGTACCAACAAATTTGAGCACGTCTGTATATGTTGTATGTTGCGTGTGTTAATGTTGGTGTATAGAGATGGCTGCACGGGATATAAATGGGTGTGTGCAGCAGAAGTTATTTAAGATGTAGAATTGTATTTAGGCACGAGGATGGCACATCACTTCACGTGCATTTAAAGTATTTAATATGTGAGCACGAGGTTGCACGTAATTAATTCACGTGCTGGGATTCAAGTGAATAATTAATTAGTAATTGAATCCCAGCACAACAGTATATATAGATGCACGTTTTACTCACTCGGGGTTGTGTGTTCGGTGAGTGGAGAACGGTGTGGACAGGAGTAAAAGTAAAGTAAAACAAAGTAAACTGATAGTTGTTTTGACTCACCGTGTTTCGTTTGTCTGTCCTTTCACTGTTTTGTTTAGTGTTAATCCGTTTTGTTTGTCTATTTATTTTGGCGTAAAGTGCCGTGTCCTGTCTTCTGTTTGTTTAAACCTTTTATTTATAATAAACCGCGCAACAGCGCTTTCATCATTTCACCTCATCTGTTCTCTGTGTATTCATTTCCTGGTTCTGACGTCACCACTCAGCTAGACGTCACCACTCAGCTAGCCATATAAAAAAAAGACCAACAAGATGCTCGGATATATTGTGAGAAGTGTTGAATTTAAATCAAGGGAAGTAATGTTAAAACTTTACAATGCATTAGTAAGACCTCATCTAGAATATTGTGTCCAGCTCTGGTCACCTCACTACAAAAAGGATATTGCTGCTCTAGAAAGAGTGCAAAGAAGAGCGACCAGAATTATTCCTGGTTTAAAAGGCATGTCATATGCAGACAGGCTAAAAGAATTGAATCTATTCAGTGTTGAACAAAGAAGACTACGCGGCGATCTGATTCAAGCTTTCAAAAGAAAATAGGAGGCACTTTTTTTACACAGAGAATTGTGAGGGTCTGGAACCAACTCCCCAGTAATGTTGTTGAAGCTGACACCCTGGGATCCTTCAAGAAGCTGCTTGATGAGATTCTGGGATCAATAAGCTACTAACAACCAAACAAGCAAGATGGGCTGAATGGCCTCCTCTCGTTTGTAAACTTTCTTATGTTCTTGTGTTCTTACGCTCACTTCTCAAATCGATCCACCAACCTTAAATTTATAGATTAAAGTCCAAGAGACCAATTGGTCGCCACTCAAAATCAGGACAAGATTTACTGTAGTCTTTTAAAAAAAGATTTCCTTCATTTCATTAGTTAAAACATGTTTTCCTAAACCGAGCAAACAAACAAAAAGGTATAGAGCTACGCGTTGTGACACAGCAGGTCATCATCAGGCTCACAATCATCACAGTTACAGCTGCAGTCACTTATACACACACACACACACACACACACTAATTCAATGAGAATTCAATTATAATCAAGTCATTTAGTAATTTACAGACATGTCTACATTGTGCAATTTCAATTAGTTCTTAACAATTGAGACTTTCAACTGTAATCACTTATACATACATGATCAATTAAATAATTTAACTGTAAAATGAAGTTATTTGGTACTTTACATAATTATCCACATGGTATAATTGACATACTAAAAACAACACCATGGTTAATCTACTTCTAATTAATAATGCTAAACTATAATACAAATTTCTACCTCAGCAGATAGAGGGTGCAATCAACTTATTCAGAGATATTGTATGTATATTATATATATATATATATATATATATATATATATATATATATATATGTGTGTGTGTGTGTGTGTGTGTATATATATATGTATGTGTATATGTATATATGTATATATATGTATATATGTGTGTGTGTGTGTATCTATATATGTGTGTGTGTGTGTATATATATATATATATATATATATATATATAAATATAAATACATAAAAAACACACACACACACAGTATATTCTCCACACAGGGTGGATTTTGCTGACAGAGAACCCATGGGAAACATAAACAATGCCCTCTCGGTCGCTGTTGCGAGTTATATTAAATCTAAGAGAGTAATTAGGAGTATTACGCACACAGGTATGTGTAGTTTATAATGTCTAACAACACTGCAATGAATCGCTTTTTATCTCGGTATCCTACAACTCGTATTATAAAAGGATGCTATATGCACACTTGCCTGCCAAATCATTTCTGTCAGCCCACCACCTCATGTCTGGTTCGGTCCTATGAGTCATAAAACCAAAGTCCGTATCCCACTTGTCTTCCTCTTCAGAGACAAGCTCGCGTGTTTTCGTCTTGTGACTGGAGGGCCGTCGGTCACAGCCATGTGACACTGCCGTTCATAATATCCCCATCTACCTATAAAACACTGGCTTGGCAAACAGTTAAGGTGAAACAGGAGCAGGAGTTTGCCGTCGTTGTTGTCACGTGAGATGAAGTAACTACATCAGCCGATGACGACACACAAGTGAAGAACAGTAAAACTCTTCCTTAGCGTGACGATGTAGGGTTCATGTTTTGGAAAAGCCGTTATTCACCGTAGATCTGCAAAATTAGAATTTTAAAAGCTTTATTTTTTTTTTGTAAATGAAAATTGGTCGCAAACGTTTTTGAGTAACATGACGTCATAATGAGGGGTTGATCTGCATTTGGTCCTGACGTTAATGATGTTAGTAGAAAAAAATAATATAAAACTGTTTTTTCTTTCTTTTTTTACTAACTTTCCGTACCGCCGTGGCTACACTATGGGTCATTGTCGTAGTTAAAGAAGAGTTGTAAATCGTACGCAACACGTTTACTGCTGTATGGACTATGGAGATCTCGCGGGGCTATGCAGTACTGAAAAGACAAAACGAGAGGCTGTCCGGTGAGAACCAAGAGCTGACTGACAGTCATGGTGGCTTTAATGAAGGAAAACGTGGATCTGTGGAGTAGAACAAGGGCACTGGCAGAGCAGAAGGCAGAGCGAGGGGCTCTATTCGTGGAGGAGGCTCGGGTAGATATCAATCCGCGAGTCTGTAACATTGCAGCTTGACCATCGAGTGCATTTACATTACACCACTGCCGCTGTGTAAATGATATAACGAACAGGGTGTAATTCACTGGACAACAGGACACGTTTGTGTTGAGTGACTGTTACACAGGCATGGCGAACATATTGTACAAGTCATTACTATTTACACTCCTAACCCTACCCATCAGCTAGTCATTATTAACAGCGATGGGAAACACAGGCATTTTCGTTTGCACTTCATCGGTTAAACATCTCCCATCGCTGGCCTGTAGAAAGTCTTCTAGAGCCCCTTTCACACTGGCATGCTGTACCAGGGTCAAGCATTCTAGAGCCCCTTTCACACTGGCATGCTGGCCGGGTCAAGCTGCCCCTTTCACACAGGCATGCACCGGGTCAAGCATTCTAGAGCCCCTTTCACACTGGCATGCTGTACCCGGGTCAAGCATTCTAGAGCCCCTTTCACACTGGCATGCTGTACCCGGGTCAAGCATTCTAGAGCCCCTTTCACACTGGCATGCTGTACCCGGGTCAAGCATTCTAGAGCCCCTTTCACCCCTTGCCGGGTCAACATTCTGGCACACTGGCATGCTGTACCCGGGTCAAGCATTCTAGAGCCCCTTTCACACTGGCATGCTGTACCCGGGTCAAGCATTTTGTCTCGCTCACAACCACTGGTCAATCGCGGGGACCTGGGTTAACTCGGGTTTCACACTGTGGGATTGTGACCTGGGTAGGAGTGCCAGTGTGAGAGGGGCTTGAGAGTGGGCAGGTGGAAGTATGACATATCTCCACACATCCACATATCCACACTGGACAGTCATGTGACTGTGACACCTTAAGTACTGTCTCTGATTACCCATATATATATATATATATACTTTAAATACTGCAGTCTGTACTTTAAACACTGCAGTCTGTACTTTAAACACTGCAGTGTGTACTTTTATAAAAACTTTTTAGTTATAAAAAGTTACAATAACATCAGCAACAACTCCTATTTCTCCCAAAGCGCTCCACATACCAGGGCGTAGCCAGCCATAAAAACTCACTGAGGCACTTGCCTGTGCACCCTCCATTTATAATGGAAGAAAAAAGATATGAGGACAGTATTATATGTTGTTTATTTAAATACAAAGGTTTAGTTAACAGTTTTATTCTGAATAAGATACTATTATACAATTTTGAGTAGCGGAGGTTCTACATTTGCAGGACCTGTGTGGTTTTGTACAGTGCAAATAAGTAGCTTTGTCTTTGCAACATTCAAATTCAATATAAAAGAAAATAAGAAATGCAGCATTGCCACAATATGTCTTGTAGATGCTATACTTAGTTTTAAATCCTAATCTATTAATCTTTAATTTTAACAGTGGTGCCATTATCCAGATACCGAGAAGACAAGCGTGCTTGATACATAAAGTTGTGTGTGATAATCACATTCAGCAGTAAAATGAGCTGAAGCGGGCTGACAAGACGCAGAGAGTTCAGCTGCGTGAGTCATAACCAGTGTGTGGTTCAGAGGGTCGCAGCTCGAGCTTTCCAGCTGACCAGTCGATTTGATTGGCTGTTTGGCTGTGTTCTGACTTCTACTCATGAATATGCATTTGACTTCTATGCATCTGACTGCATCTACAACTGGCAGCCCGAATCCCGTCAACTGAAATGAATGATTGCGATGATTAATTATGAGTTTGCATTATAGGAGCACTACTTACAATGCAGAGCAATCCATTTTATTTAATCAGCTCATTACACCACAAACCAGAAACTAGATATATTTTAAATAGCGATATTACATTGAAATACAGACAGTAGCCTACTAAACATATCAGTCACTCGACATAAGTACATTATTATTATTATTATTATAGAAGCAACACACCGAGAAGCAACACACAGAGAAGCAACGCAACTTCTACTGCTCTCAGACATGTCTGTTCAGGACATTCATAAGCACAACTAACAAGGGACCAGCCTTGATGGGCCGAATGGCCTTTTCTCTTTCTCAAACTTTTCTTATATTTCTTGCTGTTTAATAGTGGGATATTCTGCTCATTAGAATGCAAATACACTGCAACACAAACCAGGCTTAATCTGCAAATACACTGAGCAACACAAACCAGGCTTAATCTGCAAATACACTGAACAACACAAACTAAGCGTAATCTGCAAATACACTGAGCAACACAAACCAGGCTTAATCTGCAAATACACTAATCTGCAAATACACTGAGCAACACAAACCAGGCTTAATCTGCAAATACACTGAGCAACACAAACCCAGGCAACACAAACCAGGCTTAATCTGCAAATACACTGAACAACACAAACCAAGCGTAATCTGCAAATACACTGCAGCACAAACCAGGCTTAATCTGCAAATACACTGAGCAACACAAACCAGGCTTAATCTGCAAATACACTGAGCAACACAAACCAGGCTTAATCTGCAAATACACTGAACAACACAAACCAAGCGTAATCTGCAAATACACTGAGCAACACAAACCAGGCTTAATCTGCAAATACACTGAACAACACAAACCAAGCGTAATCTGCAAATACACTGCAGCACAAACCAGGCTTAATCTGCAAATACACTGAACAACACAAACCAGGTTTAATCTGCAAATACACTGCAACACAAACCAGGTTTAATATGCAAATACACTGCAACACAAACCAGGCTTAATCTGCAAATACACTGCAACACAAACCAGGTTTAATCTGCAAATACACTGAGCAACACAAACCAGGCTTAATCTGCAAATACACTGCAACACAAACCAGGTTTAATCTGCAAATACACTGCAACACAAACCAGGTTTAATCTGCAAATACACTGAACAACACAAACCAGGCTTAATCTGCAAATACACTGAGCAACACAAACCAGGCTTAATCTGCAAATACACTGCAACACAAACCAGGTTTAATCTGCAAATACACTGAGCAACACAAACCAGGCTTAATCTGCAAATACACTGAGCAACACAAACCAGGTTTAATCTGCAAATACACTGCAACACAAACCAGGTTTAATCTGCAAATACACTGAGCAACACAAACCAGGCTTAATCTGCTTATTCTGGGGCATTGGAGTGGAAATCAGGTGCATCCCTCACACTTACAGGCCTATATTCTCCTTTGTGGGCAATTTGCAGGCATATTGCCCACTGAATAGTAAATGCATGTCAATCTGCAGACGTGTTCTCACTGGATAGTAAATGCATGTCAATCTGCAGACGTGTTCTCACTGGATAGTAAATGCATGTCAATCCGCAGACGTGTTCTCACTGGATAGTAAATGCATGTCAATCTGCAGACGTGTTCTCACTGGATATTAAATGCATGTCAATCTGCAGACATGTTCTCACTGGATAGTAAATGCATGTCAATCTGCAGGCATGTTCTAATTGGATAGTAAATGCATGTCAATCTGCAGGCGTGTTCTCACTGAATAGTAAATGCATGTCAATATGTGGACAGTCAGACCCAGTGTTGCTGACGAACAAATAGGCTTCATGTGAGTTCAAATTGAAAATAAAATTAGGGATTTGTGTGTCATGCTTATGAAAAGATAATGGCCTGAATATCAAAGTGCTTGATATTCAGGCCATTATCTGGCCATTGAGTGGGAGCGCTTTTGTGGCGGGTTTGGACTTTCCGATGGTTTTTTGTGTTCCAAGCAAAAATAAAAAAAGGCCAGGAAGGATGAAAACAGTCGTAAAACCTCAGATCTGACGGTATGAGGAATGTGATGCAAATGAAAGGTGTACCTAATTAACAGTAGTTTCCATCTCACATGGTGCTGCCTGTTTTAAATCCTATTGGAGATGGGAACCTATTTCAAACAGGCTCCGTCGGCAAGGGCATTGAATCAAGTATATCACTCCCTTTGTGGAGCAAGAGATTATACTTTTAATAGGAATCATTTTACCAGTAAATGGGTGTTTGAAGGAATGACATTTCAAAGGTCTGTTACATTGAGCACGTGCTCCACATTTATAATTCCCATCTGGTATAGGTGTTAAGAGGACTTGTTGAGGAGAGGGAGGCAAATCAGTTTTAACCAGACGAGCCCTAAAATTCTGTCCTCTTTTAAAAACAACAAGAGGGGGATCCAAGAACAGATGTGTCAAATTGCTATCTGATTTTAAAATGTGCCAATATTTATGTAAAATTCCTTTCATTTGTTCAGAACATTTGGTATATTTAGTGGAAAAAATTACAGAATTGTGCTTCGTTTTAGTTTTAGTTTCTAAAAACGGTGTTCTTGATTTGTGAGCGATTTTTTGGGCAGCAACAGAGAGACATTTCTCCCTGAATCCCTGTTTCCGAAATCTATCTTTCATATCCATAAGGTTGGATGAAAAATCACAGTCTCGTTGACAAATGCGTTTAATTCTACAAAATTGGCTGTAGGGTAAACTATTTTTCAACAGAAGAGGATGGTAACTATCTGATGTCAATAAAGTATTACGATCAATAGGCTTTTTGTACAAATTAGTATATAATGTATTATTTTCCTTAATAATCCATAAATCTAAAAAGGTAATTTGCTCGAGATTATATTCTATAGTAAATCTTAAATGGGATCCTTCAAGAAGCTGCTTGATGAGATTCTGGGATCAATAAGCTACTAACAACTGTGGCAAAGTGGTAAGTGGTACGTGCAGGTGCAGGGGTGATGCAGTGCAGTAATGAAACACAGAGAGTTATAATCCAGTTCGGAACAGTCTTTAATTGTATCCAGGTCTGGTGACCAAACAATAATCCCCCGGCAATACACACCAATGTGTAGAGCACGGCAGGAAACAATAATAGCTGGTTTTGCAAACCAAATAATAGTACTATTATAGTACTATTATTATTATTATTATTATTATTATTATTATTATTATGTGTTAGCCGTCTAGTGAATTCACAAAACAAAAGACAATTACTAACAGCGACAAAAACAAATAAAACACTCACGAATACTGCTCACAAAAATACACAGGGGATCCTCCCGGTCCTTCCAGTTTCGTCTTTGCTCTGAAACCCAAGCGAAGGAAAAGATTTACAATTCTCCAGCCCCCTTTATGCGATCATGCATGACCCCTTGGTAAACAATTACAGCTGACTCTATTGCCTGCAGCTGCTACCTCGTTTACCTTCCGGGTCAATACGTTCCTGCAACGGAGTCTTGCCTTTTTCCAGGCTGACTGATTTTCCGACCCAGGAAATGAACTGTCAGGCAAACCCGTCCAAAGCCTTTCCCTTACGCTGCTTAGCGCCCTCACAGGTCGGGAGGGAGATTTAAAACCAGAACTCATTATATTTCCGTCACACAACCAAACGAGCAAGATGGGCCGAATGGCCTCCTCTCGTTTGTAAACTTTCTTATTTTCTTATGTTCACAGCAAGAATTCAGAAATTGGTGGAATGTTAAGAGCTCCTGAACACTCCTCTCCACAAATCAAAGATATTGTCTATATATATTTTCCAAAGTAAAATATTAGACAAAAAATTATTAATTTGCAGATCAAAAATAGACTGTTCGTTTAAATAGCCTACATACATGGCAGTTCCTTTAATTTGAAGAAAAAATCTGATTGAAAAACAAAATAATTATGAGAAAGTATCAATTCTGCCAACCTCAAAATGCATGAATTAGAAGGTAAAGGATCATCTCACTTTTCGCAATCCACCATCATGAGGAATATTTGTATACAGACTTTCAACATCAAATGTCACAAGAATAATCGACTCTGTAACATGTCTCAAAGGTTCAATATGAGAAATCACCTGTATCTTTAACATACGAAGGTAGTTGCTCAACAAAAGGTTTAATAAATAAATCCACAAAAGAGGAAAGAGTCGAAGTCACAGAGTCAATACCAGACACAATAGGGCGGCCTGGGGGATTAATAAGGGTTTTATGAATCTTTGGGATTCAAACATACTCCAAAATGTTTACAGCATTTATTGAGAAAGAAACCAATGCAGGACCGCTCTCATTCTTTAGAGTCAAGCACCCTGAGGGGTCCTGCATTGCCAGTATCACTCACAGACCTGTTAGAGTCAAGCCCCCTGATGGCTCCTGCATTGCCAGTATCACTCACAGCCTGTCATTCTTTAGAGTCAAGCCCTCTGAGGGGTCCTGCATTGCCAGTATCACTCACAGCCTGTCATTCTTTAGAGCAGGGGTGTCAAACTCCAGTCCTCGAGGGCCGCAGGGTCTTCTGATTTTCATTCCAACTTAAGCTCTCAATTAACATAATTGATCTAATTATTTGTTCAATTTGACATATTTAATATTTTTCAAGGTCTTTTACAGTTGATGGTTTTAAAAATGCACTTGATTGAAGGTACACGACCTGTGAAACATTTTGAGGCCTAAACAGAAGTGTTAAATTTGTCCAGTTAATCAAATAATTAGACCAATTGAGTAATTGAGAGCTCGGGTGGAACGAAAACCAGAAGACACTGCGGCCCTCCAGGAACTGAGTTTGACACCCCTGCTTTAGAGTCAAGCACCCTGAGGGCTCCTGCATTGCCAGTATCACTCACAGCCCTGTCATTCTTTAGAGTCAAGCCTCTGAGGGGTCCTGCATTGCCAGTATCACTCACAGCCCTGTCATTCTTTAGAGTCAAGCACCCTGAGGGCTCCTGCATTGCCAGTATCACTCACAGCCCTGGCGTTCTTTAGAGTCAAGCACCCTGAGGGCTCCTGCATTGCCAGTATCACTCACAGCCTGTCATTCTTTAGAGTCAAGCCCTCTGAGGGGTCCTGCATTGCCAGTATCACTCACAGCCCTGTCATTCTTTAGAGTCAAGCCCCCTGAGGGCTCCTGCATTGCCAGTATCACTCACAGCCCAGTCATTCTTTAGAGTCAAGCACCCTGAGGGGTCCTGCATTGCCAGTATCACTCACAGCCTGTCATTCTTTAGAGTCAAGCCCTCTGAGGGGTCCTACATTGCCAGTATCACTCACAGCCCTGTCATTCTTTAGAGTCAAGCCCCCTGAGGGGTCCTGCATTGCCAGTATCACTCACAGCCCTGTCACCCTGAGCAAGTCACTTAACCTCCTTGTGCTCCGTCTTTCGGGTGAGATGTAGTTGTAAATGACTCTGCAGCTGATGCATAGTTCACACACCCTAGTCTCTGTAAGTCACCTTGGATAAAGGCATCTGCTAAATAAACAAATAAAGATAATAATAATAATAATAATAATAATAATAATAATAATAATAATAATAATAATATTAAATGTATCTTCTCTTGTTTCTTCTTATCTCCTGAAATGCATGTCTGTTTTGTTTTTTTCCACCTTTAATACCTTTCAATCCCACCTGTCCAATGATCAAATCCTGAAATGACGTAAAAACGGTCATTTGCGTCATTAACATATAGGTTTCTCATTTAAATACTGAATAGTCATTCCGCCACCTTTATGTAAATTATACCCATTTCACCTGTTGGAAAACAGCAGAAAAGCGTTTCATTTGGTGATGGAAACAACGTTCGGGTTAAAACAGACGGACTGTCACAAGACGTTTGATAATGAGAGGGGGGCATTAACTTTGAAACCTTCACAACATAACAAGAACATAATAAGAACATGAAAAAGTTTACAAACGAGAGGAGGTCATTCGGCCCATCTTGCTCGTTCTGGTCTATGCTTTCCAATGTAATGTTGCGATGATAGATGTGGTTAAAATAGTTCAAGCAGCTTCTTGAAGGATCCCAGGGTGTCAGCTTCAATAACATTACAGGGGAGTTGGTTCCAGACACTCACAATTCTCTGTGTAAAAAAGTGCCTCCTATTTTCTGTTATGAATGCCCCTTTATCTAATCTCCATTTGTGACCCCTGTTTTTTTTTTCAGGTCGAAAAAGTCCCCTGGTTCGACATTGTCTATACCTTTTAGGATTTTGAATGCTTGAATCAGATCACCGTGTAGTCTTCTTTGTTCAAGACTGAATAGATTCAGTTCTTTTAGCCTGTCTGCATGTGACATGCCTTTTAAACCCGGGATAATTCTGGTTGCTCTTCTTTGCACTCTTTCTAGAGCAGTGTGGCGGAATGTCCCGCCCCTATATATATATTTGTATTATTATTTGTATTTTTGTTTGCGGCGCAGGTCAAAGCGCCACGTATTTGTTAATGTTTTGTATTTATATTTTAAAAACTTTGTGAGGATGCGTGGCTGATCAGCTACTGATTATTTAACTACCTGACAGTCACGCATCCTTACTAAACTCGTGCAGACTGTGGCCGAGGGGTAATAAGATAATTAACAGCTAGTTAACCCCTCGGCCAGAATATAAGAACCTGCAGCTGTCTGTGCTCAGGGGAGAGTGTACAGAGGAGAGTACGGGGAGCAGAGAGAGCGAGGAGAGAGAAACTTCATTGAAAAACAACTGCTAAGTATCGTGCTGGTGCTAAAACCAGCACACTTATTTGTTTGTTCACCCGCCCATCCATTGTTTTGTTTCTGGTACTTCCTGGTCCGTGACGTCACCACACACGCCACTCAACAGCTGCTCGACCACAGCAGCAATATCCTTTTTGTAACGAGGTGACCAGAACTGAACACAATATTCTAGGTGAGGTCTTACTAATGCATTGTAAAGTTTTAACATTACTTCCCTTGATTTAAATTCAACACTTTTCACAATATATCTGAGCATCTTGTTGGCCTTTTTATAGCTTCCCCATATTGTCTAGATGAAGACATATCTGAGTCAACATAAACTCCTAGGTCTTCAATTTCAGTATCTCCCATATGATATTAATAATTCACATTTGTATTGCCAGTGTGCAGTACCTTACACTTTTCTCTATTAAATGTCATTTGCCATGTGTCTGCCCAGTTCTGAATGATGTCTAGATCATTTTGAATGACCTTTGCTGCTGCAGCAATGTTTGCCACTCCACCTATTTTTAATTAATCTTTTATGCAGGACTTGGTCAAAAGCTTTCTGGAAATCTAAATAAACCATGTCATATGCTTTGCAGTTATCCATTGTCGACACTTGCACCTAAGAAGCAAGAAAAACTAACTGTGCGATGTCATGCTATGTCATGCAGGACGGGAGCGCGCTTCGGGTGGTTAGGTATTGCCTCAACCCCACAGAGAGAAACAAGGTGGCGGGCGCGAGCACTGCTACGAAACGAGCAACTCACTCGGAAACAGGATAATCACAAGTGAAAGAAGTCATGATATTGAACTGCGGCGGCTTTTTTTTTAGGAAAACACAAATGCGATAGACGATTAAGGGATTATTGATGGATTTTTGAGAGAGAGAGAGAGAGAGAGAGAGAGAGAGAGCGCGCGCATAAGGTAAGAAGAAGAATTGACTGTCTCAGCAGGTGAGCGAAACATTGATTATTTATTTGACTTTAGTACTGTGGGGGAGTAAGTAGGGGGACACGTGCAGGGGTGTCGCTACGTTACAATGTATTTAAAATGTTTTTAGCAGTAGATTAAAGTTATATTATGTACACAACTCCTTACAAAAGAAACGCAACTTAAATGAAGTCTTCCTCATATCGACTTCTACATGCTGAGCACCAGACCCGTTTTTAATGGTCTGTGCTTTCAGGCGTAACGTTACGTTGATAGATGTGGTTAAAAGCAAAAGCAGAAATCCTTTTGATAATAGAAGAACATACGAAAGGTTTGGTTGTTAGTAGCTTATTATTGATCCCAGAATCTCATCAAGCAGCTTCTTGAAGAATCTCAGCGTGGCAGCTTCAGTAGATTTGTAAGTCATTAAACTGAGACGGTATGGAAATATTGTGAATAACTTCCAACTTCCAAGTTACGGGGAAGCTCTGGGGTTTTTATTTTCACTTTGGCAGTGTTTGATCTAATATCATATTGAAAGTGAATGCAGAGACTCATGCTGATATTCAGAGTGGAATATTTTACTTTCAAAACTTTTTTTTTTTTTTTTTTTTTTTTAATAATCTTATTGTCTTTGTAATTTCATTTCTACACAAGTATAGTGATTACATTACACATCAGCAATTCAATAAAATCCCGAAATTCTATGTTATTGCGGATTGCTGCTGCAAATGTAGTCCCTTTTCTGCCTAAGAAACTGCATCTTCTCTCTTTGACTTCCACTTTCCATCTCGCTTTTTCTCTATCTATATATGCTATCCTCCAGTATCTAATCTGCAAACCAGACCCTTCCTGTATGAAAACATTACATATCTCAATATTTCAATGTATTTAATAAGTAGAATCTTTTTTTTTTCAAAATACTGAATTTCTTACTATAATAATATTTATTTTATATAGCACCTTTTAAACAATTGACATAATGTCCAATAAAACAAGAAAAACAATAAATACATAGAACAACACATAACAAAGTATAAAAGTGTGGTTTCAGTTTCGATTTTAAAATACTAACAGTATCACTGTCCCTTATGACCTTCGGAAGGTTGTTACAAAGCCTAGGCGCTGTACAGGGAAACGCTCAGTCACCAAAAGAAGGCTGCTTAGTTCTGGGTACTGATAGTAGGCCAATCAAAAGATTGAAGGCTGTGCATAGGAGTATATGGTGAAAGAAGGTCACAGATGTAGTTTGGTGCTAACCCATGCAGAGCCTTAAATGTTAATAGTAGGATTTTAAATGTCACACTGAACTCCACTGGAAGCCAATGCAGGGAAGCGAAAACTGGTGTGATGTGATCATAAGATTTTGTTTTAGTTAGAATGCGGGCTGCTGAGTTCTGGACACAATCTTTTCATTTTCATTTAAAGTAGGAGGCTAGAAATCCCAAGTAGAAGGCAGGGGGGTATGGGGGTCCTCCCCCAGCGCGGGTGCAGGGGGGTATGGGGGTCCTCCCCAGCGCGGGTGCAGGGGGGGTATGGGGGGTCCTCCCCAGCGCCGGGTGCAGGGGGGTATGGGGTCCCTCCCAGCGGGGGTGCAGCGGGGTATGGGGTCCTCCCCAGCGCCTGGTGCAGCGGGTATGGGGGTCCCCCAGCGTGGGTGCAGTGGGGTATGGGGTCCTCCCCAGCGGGTGCAGGGGGGGGTCCTCCCGGGTGCAGGGGGGGTGGGGTCCTCCCCCAGCACGGGTGCAGCGGGGTATGGAGGTCCTCCCCCAGCGCGGGTGCAGGGGGGTATGGAGGTCCTCCCCCAGCGTGGGTGCAGGGGGGTATGGAGGTCCTCCCCAGCTGGGTGCAGGGGGGTATGGGGGGCGTGGGTGCATAGGGGGGCAGGTGCAGGGGGTAGTGGGGTCCTCCCCAGCATGGGTGCAGGGGGTATGGAGGTCCTCCCCAGTGCGGGTGCAGGGGGTATGGAGGTCCTCCCAGTGGGTGCAGGGGGGAGTCCTCCCCAGCGCTGGGTGCAGGGGGTATGGGGGTCCTCCCCAAGGGTGCAGGGGGGGTATGGGGTCCTCCCCAGTGCAGGTGCAGGGGGTATGGGGGGGGAGTCCCTCCCAGCTGGTGCAGGGGGTATGGAGGTCCTCCCAGCGCTGGGTGCAGGGGGGTATGGGGGGTCCTCCAGGGTGGGTGCAGGGGGTATGGGGTCCTCCCCAGTGGGGGTGCAGCGGGTATGGGGGTCCTCTCCCAGCTGGTGCAGGGGGTATGGAGGTCCTCCCAGCAGGGGTGCAGGGGGGGGGGTATGGGGGTCCTCCCAGGGGGGTGCAGCGGGTATGGGAGTCCTCCCCAGCAGGGGTGCAGGGGGGTATGGAGGGGGGTCCTCCCAGCGTGGGTGCAGGGGGTATAGCGGGTGCAGGGGGGGGTGTCCTCCAGCGTGGGTGCAGGGGGGTATGGGGGGGTCCTCCCCAGCGTGGGTGGGGGGGTATGGGGGGTCCTCCCCAGCGCAGGGGGTATGGGGGTCCTCCCAGGGGGTAGGGAGGGGTCCTCCCCAGCGTGGTGCAGGGGGTATGGGGGTCCTCCCCAGCGTAGGGGGGGGTATGGGGGTCCTCCCCCAGTGCGGGTGCAGCGGGGTATGGGAGTCCTCTCCCAGCGAAAAGTGCAGGGGGGTATGGGGTCCCCCAGCTGGGTGCAGGGGTGTGGGGGGGTCCTCCCCCAGTGCAGGTGCAGCGGGATATGGGGGTCCTCCCCCAGGGTGGGTGCAGGGGGTATGGGGTCCCTCCCAGCGGGTGCAGGGGGGTATGGGGGGTATGGGGTCCCTCCCAGCGGGGTGCAGGGGGTATGGGGGTGGGGTCCCTCGCAGCGCCGGATTCAGCGGGGTATGGGGGGGGTCCTCCCCAGCCGGGTGCAGGGGGGTATGGGGAGTCCCTCCCAGCTGAGTGCAGGGGGTAGGGGGTCCTCCCAGCGTGGGTGCAGGGGGGTATCCTCCCCAGCGTGGGTGCAGGGGGTATGGGGGTCCCCCAGCGTGGGTGCAGGGGGGGGGTCCTCCCCAGCGCGGCAGGGGGTATGGGGTGCTCCCCCAGTGCAGGTGCAGGGGGTATGGGGAGTCCTCCCCAGCTGGTGGGGGTATGGGGGTCCTCCCCAGTGCAGGTGCATGGGGGCAGGGGGTATGGGGGTCCCCCAGTGCAGGTGCAGCGGGGTATGGGGGTCCTCCCAGCGTGGGTGCAGGGGGGTATGGGGGTATGGGGTCCCTCCCAGCGCTGGGTGCAGGGGGCAGGGGGGGGGTCCTCCCCCAGCCTGGGTGCAGGGGGGATTCAGGGGGTAGGGGGGTCCTCCCAGCCTGGGTGCAGGGGGGTATGGGGTCCTCCCCAGGGGGGGGGGGGTCCTCCCCAGCGTGGGTGCAGGGGGTATGGGGGTCCTCCCCAGCGTGGGTGCTGGGGGGTATGGGGTCCTCCCCAGCCCCAGGGGGTATGGGGGTCCTCCCCCAGTGTGGGTGCAGGGGGTATGGGGGTCCTCCCCCAGCGCGGGTGCAGGTGGCAATGCCCCCACCGAAAACAAATTACAGGGTTTTGCAGGGGTCTAAATCCTGCATATCCTGGGCTTAAATACGTGCCTTAATAGGGACCCAAAATTCAAAATAAGTGTTTAACTTTGTTCTTCTTTTTTTATTTTTTTATTTTTTTTATTTTAGGCATTGAGATTTAAAGAGCAAGTAAAAGTTACTTGTGTCTATGAAAATGCATTACAAAATAATGTATTATACTAGAATTTTAAAACCACAAACTTGTCTTAAAGTCCACATATTTAAGCAAACTGTTTGGTTTTGCAATAATTACACACAGAAAAAAGTGGTGAAAGAACGACAGAACCAGACACCAATGAAACAGAGAAATTATATTTCAGGCACAAAAACAAACAATGTCACATTATATAGATACCATAATACCAGGTTCGTTTCTGTTGCATTTTCTGTAAACATGAAATCGATTTCTACAAAGTTTTTTTTTTTTTTTTTCTTTGTGGTGTACACATTACACATACAAATGGTTTATTAACGTAGATTGTATACACTCTATTTAAGACTTTCAGTGTAATACTGTTGTAGCTTAATTTTGTCAGAACGTGTCGCCACGAGAGGCACTCAGATCGATGAGCCAACTATACAGCTGGTGAGTGCGTAGGAGCAACAAGTTTCAAAGTGAAAGCAAACGCAGAGTTAACCCTTTCATTAATGCCTACATTTTTATACTGTGTATCTATGTTTGCACCGTGTCTTTCAGCACCCTAAAGGGCCTGGACACACCAGCGCCTCACGTGGCAGCGCCTTTTGTTTTTGACGCGCAGTAGACAGCGCCACACCAGCACGTTTATACCCAAGCATCAGTTACCTTTCCACGGTAAAAAGTACCGGTACTTTATACTAATACATTACATTGAGGCAAAAATCCCCTGCCTCCCCCCACTGTTGCTCTTACCTAATATACAAAGAAAACATGGCTGTTTTGGGAAGACATCAACAGAAGAGGAGGAAGCAGAGATTTGTACTGTACATACGTTTGAACACACATTTCCATCTTAAAAAGGGAATTTAGATAGTCTTCCAAAATAAAGAACTGAAGTACCGGGCCTGTTTAAACATAGATAGATAATCACAGTATGTGTTTATGTGTATTTGTACGTGGGTGTGTGTGTACGTGTGTGTGTTTTGCGTGTGTGTTTTGTGGTTGTATTTGTACGTGGGTGTGAGTGTGTGTGTGTGTGTGTGTGTGTGTGTTTTGTGTGTTTTGTGTGTTTTGTGTGTGTGTTTTTTGTGTGTACGTGTGTGTTTTGCGTGTGTGGTGGGTGTATTTGTACGTGGGTGTGTGTGTGTGTGTGTGTACGTGTGTGTGTTTTGTGTGTGTGTACGTGTGTGTTTTGCGTGTGTTTTGTGGGTGTATTTGTACGTGGGTGTGTGTGTGTTTTTGTGTGTGTACGTGTGTGTGTTTTGCGTGTGTGTTTTGTGGGTGTATTTGTACATGGGTGTGAGTGTGTGTACGTGTGTGTGTTTTGCGTGTGTGTTTTGTGGGTGTATTTGTACGTGGGTGTGTGTGTGTGTGTACGTGTGTGTGTTTTGTGTGTGTATACGTGTGTGTTTTGTTGTATTTTGTAGGTGTATTTTACATAGGTGTGAGTACGTGTGTGTGTTTTGTGTGTGTTTGTGTGTATTTGTACATAGGTGTGTGTTATACGTGTGTGTTTTGTTTTGTGGGTGTGTTTTTGTGTGTTTTGTTAGGTGTATTTATACGTGGGTGTGTGTGTGTGTACGTGTGTGTGTTTTGTGTGTGTACGTGTGTGTTTTTTGTGTGTGTTTTGTGGGTGTATTTGTACGTGGGTGTGTGACGTGTGTGTTTTGTGTGTGTGTGTGTGTGTGTTTTGCGTGTGTTTTGTGGGTGTATTTGTACGTGGGGTGTGTGAGTGTGTGTGTGTGTGTGTACGTGTGTGTGTTTTGTGTGTGTTTTGTGGGTGTATTTGTGCGTGGGTGTGAGTGTGTGTGTGTGTGTGTGTGTGTACGTGTGTGTTTTGTGTGTGTGTACGTGTGTGTGTTGCGTGTGTGTTTTGTGGGTGTATTTGTACGTGTGTGTGTGTGTACGTGTGTGTGTTTTGTGGGTGTATTTGTACGTGGGTGTGTGGGTGTGAGTGTGTGTGTGTGTGTGTGTTTTGTGTGTGTGTACGTGTGTGTGTTTTGCGTGTGTTTTGTGGGTGTATTTGTACGTGGGTGTGAGTGTGGGTGTGTGTGTGTACGTGTGTGTGTTTTCCGGGTGTATTTGTACGTGGGTGTGAGAGTGTGTGTACGTGTGTGTTTTGTGTGTGTGTACGTGTGTGTGTTTTGCGTGTGTGTTTTGTGGGTGTATTTGTACGTGGGTGTGAGTGTGTGTGTGTACGTGTGTGTGTTTTGTGTGTGTGTACGTGTGTGTGTTTTGTGTGTGTGTACGTGTGTGTGTTTTGCGTGTGTGTTTTGTGGGTGTATTTGTACGTGGGTGTGAGTGTGTGTGTTTTGTGTGTGTGTACGTGTGTGTGTTTTGCGTGTGTGTTTTGTGGGTGTATTTGTACGTGGGTGTGTGTGTGTGTGTGTGAGTGTGTGTACGTGTGTGTGTTTTGCGTGTGTGTTTTGTGGGTGTATTTGTACGTGAGTGTGTGTGTTTTGTGGGTGTATTTGTACGTGGGTGTGAGTGTGTGTACGTGTGTGTGTTTTGCGTGTGTGTTTTGTGGGTGTATTTGTACGTGGGTGTGAGTGTGTGTTTTGTGGGTGTATTTGTACGTGGGTGTGAGTGTGTGTGTGTACGTGTGTGTGTTTTGCGTGTGTGTTTTGTGGGTGTATTTGTACGTGGGTGTGAGTGTGTGTGTTTGTGGGTGTATTTGTACGTGGGTGTGAGTGTGTGTGCGTGTGTGTTTTCGCGTGTGTGTTTTGTGGGTGTATTTGTGCGTGGGTGTGAGTGTGTGTTTTGTGGGTGTATTTGTACGTGGGTGTGAGTGTGTGTGTACGTGTGTGTGTTTTGCGTGTGTTTTGTGGGTGTATTTGTACGTGGGTGTGAGTGTGTGTGTTTTGTGTGTACGTGTGTGTTTTGCGTGTGTGTTTTGTGGGTGTATTTGTACGTGGGTGTGTGTGTGTGTGTACGTGTGTGTGTTTTGCGTGTGTTTTGTGGGTGTATTTGTACGTGGGTGTGAGTGTGTGTGTTTTGTGTGTGTGTTTTGCGTGTGTGTTTTGTGGGTGTATTTGTACGTGGGTGTGAGTGTGTGTGTTTTGTGTGTGTGTACGTGTGTGTGTTTTGCGTGTGTGTTTTGTGGGTGTATTTGTACGTGGGTGTGAGTGTGTGTGTTTTGTGTGTGTGTTTTGTGTGTGTTTTTGGGTGTATTTGTACGTGGGTGTGAGTGTGTGTGTGTGTGTACGTGTGTGTGTTTTGCGTGTGTGTTTTGTGGGTGTATTTGTACGTGGGTGTGAGTGTGTGTTGTGTGTGTGTACGTGTGTGTGTTTTGCGTGTGTGTTTTGTGGGTGTATTTGTACGTGGGTGTGAGTGTGAGTGTACTTTTTATCTGTATTTTGTGTCTAAACTGTCAATAATATTATTGACCACAGTTTTACATCAGCTGATTATTCAGAAACAGATCTGACCAGTACATCTTGTAGCTCATATAGTGATATTTTTCGTTTAATAAAGACTGAATCAGCAAAACAAAGCACTTAAAAATAAAATAATCAGTCACATTCAGTAATTGCGCAATGCAAATATCGTTTCCTGAATTAATTGTATATGCTGTCTATGCTCAGATCTAAGTCAATGCATAACACATTTTACAATGCTATAACATATACTCACTGTGTTAAATACACTTCAAGTAAAAAAGGCGATCTTACATAGAAAACGTAGGTTGTTTGTTTAAAAAAAAAAAGATGTTATCCTGGGGTCGTATGCTTTGCAATTATCCATTGTTGATGTTGCATCCTCAAAAAAATCAAGCAGGTTAGTTAGACACAATCTCCCTTTCCTAAAACCATGCTGACTGTCTCCCAGGATATTGTTACCATATAGGTAATTTTCCATTTTGGATCTTATTATAGTTTCCATAAGTTTACATATAATAGAAGTCAGGCTTATTGGTCTGTAGTTACCTGGTTCGGTTTTGTCTCCCTTTTTGTGGATCGGTATTACGTTTGCAATTTTCCAGTCTGTCGGTACAACCCCTGTGTCAAGAGACTGTTGCATGATCTTGGCTAGCAGTTTGTAAATAACTTCTTTCATTTCTTTGAGTACTATTGGAAGGATCTCATCCGGCCCAGGGAATTTGTTTATTTTAAGAGCTCCTAGTCCCTTTAACACTTCTGCCTCTGTTATGCTAAAGTTATTTAAAATTGGATAGGAACAGGTCGACATGTGGGGCATGTTGTCCGTGTCCTCCTTTGTAAAAACCTGTGAAAAGTAATCATTTAATATATTTGCTATTTTTTTTCTTCTTCGTTTATTGCCATTTGTGTCTCTTAGGCATTTAACCTCCTCTTTGAATGTTCTCTTGCTGTTATAATATTGGAAAAACATTTTGGAATTGGTTTTAGCCCCCTTAGCAATATTGATTTCTATCTCTCTTTTGGCCTTTCTAACTTGTGTTTGCAGTTCCAAATACTCTTTCTGTGTACTTTGTTTTTGGTCCCTTTTAAACGGTCTGTAAAGTGCCTTTTTTCACTGAATATTTTTTTAATTGATCTATTAAAACATTTTGGCCATTTTGTTTTAGATTTAGATTTGTCTACTTTTGGGATGTAATTGTTTTGCGCCTCTAGTACTACTTTTTTAAAAAACAGATAGTCCTTGTTGTAGAATGTGCTCCAATGTTCAAGAAAGGTGAAGCCTTCCTGTGTGCACCACGATTTTAGCCATGCATTTTGATTTTGTATTTCCAGCTGTCCATATGGTCATACAGGTAAACTTACTTTCTACCTTCACTACTACTGTTTTTTCTACTACAACTTTTTCTCTTCTTTCTACTAACTTTCTGTTTCATAAAATAAAAGGACTACCCTCAAACAATAAGCAGTTATAAATGTGTAGCTCTGTCTACTGGCCAAGGCAAACTAATAATATTAAAGAGGCCCTACTGCTGGCTCTCCTCGAGATCGGCACTCACATTAGATGCTAAATCACCTAATTCTACAAATTGTTGCTCAATAACAGGAATAGCTGCCACAGGATCAAGGATAGCTGCCACAGGATGAGGAATATCATTTACTAACATTTCATGCGCACCACAATCACGATTCCCAAGTTGAAGTTGATGACGATGGTCGAGAAGGGCCGTGATGACTAAACAAATCAGTTATTTTAACACATTTTTGTGCTTCAGCTTCTAGAATCTTCTGCTTTTTTTCTCTAATTTTCTCCTCTCCGACTTTTCGTTTATTTGATTAATCCATCTTTCTAGCAGGGAGTGCAGACCTACTAATTTTGATGTCTCTGCCTTTTGATTAATCTACACGTACACAATAGCGAATGCAAAAAAAAAAAAAAAAAAGAGGTTTATTTATTTATTTATTTTTCCTCATGATCACCGCCCCACTAACACACTGGCCCCTCTGGCAAATCCAGATGGCCAGTCCGGGCCTGTGTACGTTTTGTTTTTCATTCGTTCTTGTTCCGTGAGGAACATGCAGAATCCCCAGGAGCAGGGCATTAATAATGAGGCTTACACAAACAGAGGAACATGCAGAATCCCCAGGAGCAGGGCATTCGTAATGAGGCTTACAGAAACAGGAACATGCAGAATCCCCAGGAGCAGGGCATTCGTAATGAGGCTTACACAAACAGAGGAACATGCAGAATCCCCAGGGGCAGGGCATTAATAATGAGGCTTACACAAACAGAGGAACATGCAGAATCCCCAGGGGCAGGGCATCATAATGAGGCTTACACAAACAGAGGAACATGCAGAATCCCCAGGGGCAGGGCATTAATAATGAGGCTTACACAAACAGAGGAACATGCAGAATCCCCAGGAGCAGTGCATTAATAATGAGGCTTACACAAACAGAGGAACATGCAGAATCCCCAGGGGCAGGGCATTAATAATGAGGCTTACACAAACAGAGGAACATGCAGAATCCCCAGGGGCAGGGCATCATAATGAGGCTTACACAAACAGAGGAACATGCAGAATCCCCAGGGGCAGGGCATTAATAATGAGGCTTACACAAACAGAGGAACATGCAGAATCCCCAGGAGCAGTGCATTAATAATGAGGCTTACACAAACAGAGGAACATACAGAATCCCCAGGGGCAGGGCATCATAATGAGGCTTACACAAACAGAGGAACATGCAGAATCCCCAGGGGCAGGGAATTCATAATGAGGCTTACAGAAACCTTATCATATCATGACACCTGCTCAACATGTTTGAGGTTTGAAGAGGAAGTAGGAGGGACTTGCAGCCTACAGTCAAAGTAACTTCCACTTTCTATTGATTTGAAATGTCTGATCACTATGAAGTCAAGGGACACACATTTCAGGCCTGAAGACATTGAAAATGACTTCTCATTGAAATATATATAAAAACATACTTTTTGGAATGTGCTTTTCTATAATTGGTTGTAGCTGGAGTGCATTGTACATACGAGCTCTCTTGTTTTGTTTTTAACTTGGTACAGCACTCTGGGATGCAATGGCATGAAGGGTGCTATATAAACGTACATCTGAATTGTATTGTATAAATATAATACCATTTTTATTTTATAACTCAGTGTTACAGGACATGTTTTTTCTCGTTTTCCAGGCATGAGAAACCTTTGGAACACAATAAAGTAACTATGAGCCAACCTTGAAACCAGAAGCCCGACAACCCAATAGATGTAAAGCTCTTTGTGCTACTCTCCCGTGTTTCCTCGGAAGTGCCCATGGCCCTACGCGAGTCTCCCTTTGCTAATGGGTGCATGGCTGGCCTACACAGCCTCTCCTGGTGGCTCATTTTCCCCTGCTTCTGGTTTCTGGACCAGATGATCGCAGCCTGCCTCCCCACCACCCTGGAGAAGAAGCAGCGACAGGAGGAGCAGTGCGGCCTGGGCCCCCTCAGATCATGTTTTGGGCTCCTCCTGCTCCTGGTTCTCTTCGTGCTTACGGCTCCTGTAGCCCTGATTGGCTTCCTAATGTGGGCGCCCCTGCAGGCGGCACGCAGGCCCTTCATCTACTCCCGGGGGATAACCTCCAATCAGGAGGAGGGAGCCGCAAATAAACTGACAGGGGAGAGGGGAAGCTTTGGCTTTGTGACGGCCAATCTCTGCCTGTTTCCTGACAGCTTGGCCCGGTTTAACAACCTGGGCCACACCCAGACCAGGTCCAGTCAGATTGCTCAGCGCATCATTCAGAGTGTCAACAGGTCGCAGATTGAGATTTACGTGGACTCGCCCAGCAGCGACACAGATAGCTGTTGCAGCAGGACCAGCCTCCTCTCACCCTCTCGTTCTTATGGGTCAACAGACTCCCAGCCCCCCAACAGGCCCCCCTTGGTGTCCGATTCCAGCCTGCCCTTGGAGGAGGTGGTCTGTGAAAGTGGGGGAGGGGAAGGAGATTCGAACTCCAACACTGCCGGCATCGTCCTTGGAATGTACCCGAATGCTGGAGAGTGGGATGTGGCTCCTGACACTGCAGAAGTGACGAAGGGTACACATTTAAACCAGAATTCCCATAGCAGCAAGAAGGCTGGCCAGGAATCACAGGAGTTGGACGATGTCCCCTGGGAGGTCTCCTCGGTGTTTCCCACCAGTGTGGACTTTGTCTGCCTCCAGGAGGTTTTCGACAGGAGAGCCGCCCAGAAGATGAAGGACATCCTGAGCCCCACTTTCAGCCACATGCTCTACGACGTGGGGGCCTATGCCTTCCACGGCTGCTGCTCCAGCTTCAAGTTCTTCAACAGTGGCCTCTTCTTTGCCAGCCGCTACCCTGTCCTGGACGCTGCCTTCCACTGCTACCCCAATGGGAAGGGGGAAGATGCTTTGGCTGCTAAAGGGTTGCTTTGTGTCAAGGTCAGGACTCCTAATGCCAAAGTATAGATACACCCTCCTCCTCTTCTTTATGGCAAGCGAGCCTTCTTCTCAGAGCCCCAGGACACTAGGATGGTTTCCAGATTAAACTGTTACCATAACTGGCTGTCTATCAATGCTATCTTTGGATAGGTTATCGTAAACGTGTGCAGAAATTTCATGTCCATCTCTCAGTCATCTGCCTGTAGACCTTAACTGTGGATCGGCAGCATGGGATTGTAAAGAGCAAGGAAGTGGGCTGTATGTTTGGAAGTGTTGAGTGTATTTCTCTTGCACTCGTTGCTGTGTCAGGCTAGAACACATAGGAACATATTAGTCAATAAATACAAAACAGATGGAATGCTGGTTCTGTTTTAGTGTAGTGAATATGGTTATTTTGTTGTGGTTGAAGCATTTCGAATGCTTTGTCATTGACAGTGAGTGCGAGATCTGCACTCTCAGGAACATTCAAAGTGTATTTCCAATGGGATAGGGCTTCTCATGTTTTATCTGAAATGATATAATAATGCTGTGACTATTTCAGGTCCAAGTTGGTAGAAATCACCAGGCAAAGAATATTGTAGGATATGTGAACTGCACGCATCTTCATGCTCCTGAAGGTAAAAGCTGTCTCTGATCTCCATCCCATGTTTTTGTGTTATATTCATGACTTTAGCTGTGTTGTGTTTTCTCTCATAGCCGATGGAGGAATCCGCTGTGCACAGCTGACTCTGGTGAGTGAGTGGATCAGTGAGTTCCAGGCACTCACAAAGAGAGCCCATGAGATTGTGGTGTTTGATACACTTTGTGGGGACTTCAATTTTGACAACTGCTGCCCTGGTGAGTATCATTTAGGTTGCAAATCCTGTATGTAGAAATAATACAATACAATATGATGCAATGCAATACAGTACAATACAATACAATACAATACAATACAATATGATGCAAAGCGATGCAGTACAATACAATACGATGTGATACAATACAATACAATAAGATACAATACAATACAACTTTCTGTAGCGCCAAAGGTAAATCATTAAATTAAAAACAGTAATACAAAATTGAATAAAACAGAAATGTAATGATGAGCTCCCATTGACCACCTCATACTCCAACCCCCCATTGACCACCTCATACTCCAACTCCCCATTGACCACCTCATACTCCAACCCCCCATTGACCACCTCATACTCCAAACCCCCATTGACCACCTCATACTCCAAACCCCCATTGACCACCTCATACTCCAAACCCCCATTGACCACCTCATACTCCAACCCCCATTGACCACCTCTTACTCCAAACCCCCATTCACCACCTCATACTCCAAACCCCCATTGACCACCTCATACTCTGAGCTCCCATTGACCACCTCATACTCCAAACCCCCATTGACCACCTCATACTCTGAGCTCCCATTGACCACCTCATACTCCAACCCACCATTGACCACCTCATACTCTGAGCTCCCATTGACCACCTCATACTCCAACCCCCATTGACCACCTCATACTCCAACCCCCATTGACCACCTCATACTCCAAACCCCCATTGACCACCTCATACTCTGAGCTTCCACTGACCACCTCATACTCCAAACCCCCATTGACCACCTCATACTCCAAACCCCCATTGACCACCTCATACTCCAAACCCCTATTGACCACCTCATGCTTGCATTTACTACCCACTCTTACTGAGAACATACATAAGGACAAAATCAGACTGATAAAAACCAGCTAAAGGCATCGCTCACCTGCTGCTCCCCACATGCTCCTGTGCCTTTGTAATAAAAAAAGCTTGGCACTGTCAATAAAGACCA
The DNA here is from genome assembly GCA_036884735.1 of Huso huso. Lineage (NCBI taxonomy): Eukaryota > Metazoa > Chordata > Actinopteri > Acipenseriformes > Acipenseridae > Huso > Huso huso. Next base: position 27,318 of record CM072664.1, on the reverse strand, counting down.
AACAATCTGATGCAGGCACTAAAAAGGGCAGCCTTTGTGTGAGTACCTCATACTCTGATTAAAATATAATTATTTAATGAGGCATAATCTACATTACCAGTATTAGGAGATGCTTGTATAATAATGTCCAAGAAAGGTGGGACCCACCTATCATCATGTATCCAACAAGCATGCAAAGTAAATGGAAGCCCCTGTGGGCAGTAGTGTGGAGTAGTGGTTAAGGCTCTGGACTCTTGACCGGAGGGTCGTGGGTTCAATCCCAGGTCAGGGACACTGCTGCTGTACCCTTGAGCAAGGTACTTTATCTAGATTGCTCCAGTAAAAACCCAACTGTATAAATGGGTAATTGTATCTAAAAATAATGTGATATCTTGTAACAATTGTAAGTCGCCCTGGATAAGGGCGTCTGCTAAGAAATAAATGTCCAAATAAATGTGATGAAGAGGAAATGCAAATCCTGTCAGTAACTAGTTTTGATTTGTTTCCTCTTCACAGGTGATGCCCAGGAGCAGAAGCACAAGATCTTTGATGAGTATCGAGATCCATGCCGTGTTGGGCCAGGCCAGGAGAAGCCCTGGGTCACAGGTTAGGTGTTGCGATTAGCTGTGAATCCCAAAGGCATTCTGGGTATTAGATGACAAGGGGGCAGGTCAATCACACTGAAGTCTCAGTGCTACACTGCAGGGAAGTCCATCACACTGAAGTCTCAGTGCAACACTGCAGAGAAGTCCATCACACTGAAGTCTCAGTGCTACACTGCAGAGAAGTCCATCACACTGAAGTCTCAGTGCTACACTGCAGAGAAGTCCATCACACTGAAGTCTCAGTGCTACACTGCAGAGAAGTCCATCACACTGAAGTCTCAGTGCATACACTGCACTGAGAAGTCCATCACACTGAAGTCTCAGTGCTACACTGCAGAGAAGTCCATCACACTGAAGTCTCAGTGCTACACTGCAGGGAAGTCCATCACACTGAAGTCTCAGTGCTACACTGCAGGGAAGTCCATCACACTGAAGTCTCAGTGCTACACTGCAGAGAAGTCCATCACACTGAAGTCTCAGTGCTACACTGCAGGGAAGTCCATCACACTGAAGTCCATCACACTGAAGTCCATCACACTGAAGTCTCAGTGCTACACTGCAGAGAAGTCCATCACACTGAAGTCTCAGTGCTACACTGCAGAGAAGTCCATCACACTGATCAACATTAAGGATAGCGGGCAGCGAGAGGAGTTCAGCAAAGTGCAATATGTGCAGATTGAGCGGAGTTTGGGAGGAGGAGAGTTCAGCAAAGTGCAATATAATTGTGTTTGGGAGGACAGTTTATACCTTCTACCTTCTATCTTTGGTGTTTGTCGACTAGCCCACAACACCTTAAGAGGGCTCGACAGTGATTCTGGCGTCGCAGCATCACCCCCCCTCCGTCCCCCACTCAACTAAGCCCAGCTTACTTACCTTCCTTTCCATCGACGTTGCTTTCTTTCTACTGTGCTTGAGGTCTCAACCAGAGCCAGTTGCTGCTCCTCTCTTCTGCTTCAGATAAGTTCTTCACTATGCGTTACAACTGTTGACCACTGAATCCAATGTCTCTAAGAAACTGGATTGTGGAGTGTGCCACAAATCCTCGACAACCCACCTCCACTGGGTAAACCTGGAATCTCCATCCTCGCTGTTCTGCTTCAGCAGCTAGTTGAGCGTACCGCAGTTTCTTCTTTTCATATGCCTCATCCACAGCATCCTCACATGGCACTGTTAACTCTACCAGGTGAACAAGGCGTGCTGATCCAGACCACAAGACAATATCAGGTCTAAGGTTAGTGATGGCAATCTCACGTGGGAAAATAAGCTGTTGTCCAACATCTGCCAGCATTTTCCAGTCTCTAGCAGCTTCCAGTTGTCCTAGACAAGTTTTGGTTTTAATACCTTTTCTTGGTGGCTGCTCCCCTGGACAGAGGAATGTTGTTGTTCATGTGTCATGTATTGTTGGCATTGGTGGCAACTGTTGGTCATGTTGCGCTTGTCTTCCAATACTAAGGCCAAACATCGCAGCACCTGGTCATAACACCAAGTAAGCTGTTTTTGGCTAAGACCCACCTTACATCCTGTCAAAATGTGTCTTAATGTAGCTGGCGATGAACACAAAGGACACCACGGATCCTCTCCTATCTATAGATTAAGGTTCTGTGGTGATGGGAGAACATCATATGTTGACCTGATGAGGAAACTGATCCTGCTCTGTTCCATTGTCCATAGATCTCGCCAGCCGATCTTGCATTGTTCCACACTCTCCCATCTTGTCCATTCTCCCTGCTTGGCCTGGGAAACTGCCTTTACGCACCTCATCCTCTCCTCCTGCTTTTGCACCTCGTTGACTACCAGCTTCCTCCGTTGAGCAGGGGCTGCTTTGTGACATGTAGGAGGAGCTGAACTGAGACCAAGGCCTCCTCTGATACGAAGGGCAGCCTTTGTATCTTCCAAAGCTTCATTTGCTGCCCACTTTCTTCCAGTTTTCAACACGGGTGCTTCTTCCCTCACACATTCGTCGTGTGACTCTACCAATGTCATTTCCAATCGAGCCTTGGTGCAGTTAAACTCCTCGGTTAGAGCTGAGACTGGCGTTTGCAGTATTCCTTTACCATACAGTCCCACTCTGCTGAGGCAGCGTGGAATTGCTAACCATTTCCTGACGTATGAACTGATTAACGCTTCCAGCTTCTCTACTGTTGTCAAGGAAACCTCATACACAGTGAGTGGCCACAGAAGTCTTGGCAGTAGACCAAACTGAAAGCACAAGAGTTTTAGTTTGCCTGGTAGAGCGCTGCTGTCTGTGCTCTTCAGCCCTTCCGCTGCTTGTTGTCTAACCTCTCCCACACGAACTGTGTCCTTTAGGTCCCCATCATACTATCTCCCAAGACGTTTCGCAGGCTTCTCAGACACTGTTGGTATTACCTCACCGTTAATGTAACCTCTTATCCACTACTTTACCTTTAATTATAGAGATGCTTCTTGACTTAGTCCTCAGTATACTGAAACAATCAAATGCTGCCCAAAGAAGTTCATGTGGTACTAACCCGCATGCATTAGCTAAATCCAGGAATGTCACATGGAGCTCCTTCCTCTCCTTTATAGCTGTTTGAATTTGCTGCCAGATCACACTGATGTGCTCTAAGCATCATGAGAAACCTGGAATAACGGATTTTGTACTGAAGTGTCAATAAAGCAGTTCTTCAATAGGTAAGCTGACAATGTCTTTGCAACAATGCTGAAGAAAACCTTACCTTCCATGTTTAACAGGGAAATAGGGAAAAATTCACACAGACTCATTCGATTTGAAGTTTTGACGAATCAGAGTAGTATTAGTACCCTGTCGGTTTATTAACTGCTAAAATATGGATTGAGTCGAATCCCAGCTGACAGGCAACCTGGGGGTCCAGTGCCTTAACAGGTGTTAGCATTAATACTTCACTACATTTATGGTTACAACATTTTGCCCGTTTTGCCCTAAGGCTACACATGCATAAAACTAAAGACGCCCACCGCTAAGTCCTAAAACATCTAATATATCATTCTCATAGACTAAAACATAAGTCATATCCCTTATAGCAATACATCAATATAGGAGAGATATAAATTCCAAATAGTTCTTACCTCCCAAATTATATGTGGAAGTATAGAATATAAGGTAAGGACTTCTGAACACGACACCAACAGCAATCAGCTCGATCAGAGATCTTCAGAGCATGGATCACAACTTGTAGTTAGCAAGTTGGTGACATTTGACTAAGATTTTACCTCGGTTTTTTTGCCTTGCTTCTTCCGTCAGAAGTTTCAATTAAGTCTTAAACATTAATCAGCCATAACAGCTCCTGTCTCTCAAGTCAACAACATTCTCAAAACACCCGGCAACTCCCTCCATAAAATTAATTAGCCATCATCCCCTAGTCTACCTCTCCTACATCTCCGAAATATGTAAGGTGAACTTTTGAACTGATGTTATTCTTGGTACCAGAAGGTATTTCATTATAGCAACCTTGGATTTCAAAGCCCCCAAACATTAAAACTCGCATGAGTTGCCAAAAAGTTATTTCCTTCAATTTCACCCCACCTGGTACTGCAAGCAAGCAAAGGTTACCAAGATTAATGACCTTCTCTGTAGCAGATCTCCTACTACTGTATATGCCTGACACAGACTGGTACTATTATGCTTTGACTGACGTTTTTACTGTAAGTTAATTTCTGCACTATATTCTCTTATTTTCAAACTTAACAGTTCTTCTGTTAAAATAAAACATTTAGAATGATATTATTATTATTTTATTATTATTTATTTCTTAGCAGACGCCCTTATGTAGGGGGACTTACAATTGTTACAATATATCACATTATTTTTTTACATACAATTACCCATTTATACAGTTGGGTTTTGACTGGAGCAATCTAGGTAAAGTACCTTGCTCAAGGTTACAGCAGCAGCAGTGTCCCCTACCAGGGATTGAACCCACGACCTTCCGGTCAAGAGTCCAGAGCCCTAACCACTACTCCACACAGCTGCCCGTTCAGACACCTGTGGTGGCTTTGACAGACTCACTGAGAGCAGAAAAATAATTCTGTTTGAATTATTCTAGAATACCTGTGTTTAGCTTAAACACTGCTTTCAGATCAAGCTTAATAAGAAACTTGACTGTGAACATTTGTGTTAATTAAATGAGATTCTCATTTCTGTCTTTCTCCTCAAGGTTATAATAGACTAAACAGGAATGTAGAATGCTCTAGCATAATTATAGCTTAATACAGAGCATATTGTAACTTTTTGTATGAACAGTGTGTTTTAACAATTTGTTTAGTATTTCTGCTGGCTTTATATTCTTTAACACACAGTACAGTTATTACAACATTTTAACACACATGCAGTTTCACAATTCGTTTGTTCAATTTGCTCCCCAAAGATCAGCCTGCTTCCAGTAGCGGTGACAGTCCTGGGTCAGTTTCTGCTCTCAGTGAGTCTGTCAAAGCCACCACAGGTGTGTCTTTAAAATCCTGATACCTGCAAAAAACTGAAATCTTGTTAGCAGAGCTTCCATCTCTACATTCATCATCATCAGTGGGCAAAAACATTTTAACTGAATCTGGGTCCATCAAAGAACCGCACACCTTTGCCACCAGAGGCCTTCCATGCAAAAGGATTTAATGACTTATAGCACAAACGGGACGTGCCAGAACCGTCTGTGACACCTTCTTACCCGGCTGCTCAGTTTGGGAGGACGGCCTGCTCTAAGCAGATTCTGGGTGGTGCCGTATACCTTCCACTTCTTAATGATCGACTTGACTGTGCTCCAAGGGATATTCAATGCCTTTGAAATCTTTTTATACCCCTCCCCTGATCTGTGCCTTTCCACAACTTTATCCCAGAGTTTTTTGAAAGCTCCTTGGTTTTCATGGTAGTATCTTTGCTTTGAATGAACTGTGGGACCTTACAGAGACAGGTGTATTTAATCTGAAATCATGTGAACCACTTTTATTGCACACAGATGGACTCCATTTAACTTATTGTGTGAATTCTGAAGGCAATTGGTTGCACCTGAGCTTATTTAGGAGTGTTATAGCAAAGGGGGTGAATACTTATCTAATGAAGACTTTTCAGGTTTTTATTTGTAATTGGTTTGTTTTTTCACCCCCTATTTTTTTCACATATTGAAAGTGTTGAGTAGGTTGTGTAAATCAAAGGAAAAAAAATCCAATTTAAATGCATCAAGATTTCAGGTTGTAACACAACAAACTGTGAAAACGTCCAAGGGGGATGAATACTTACTATAGGCACTGTATATATGAGCACATATGGAAGACACATATTTTCCCACATGTAAAGCAATGGTAAAAAACTGAATACATTTCAATGAAAAATCTATTTATTATCTCTCCGAAACCTACTTTTGTTTCAGCAATTTTCAATATTTCATGCATGAGAAGGTTAATTTAAGTACGACACCCACCCTTTCTCTAAGTTTTGCTAAATTACTGTGAAGTTGTGTGACATCGAGTTGAAGGACGTTCAGTTAGAAGGAAGTTTGCAAACCCCACAAAAACACACTCTCGTTAACCTTGTTTTGACAGGAACTCTGTTGCAACAGCCGACAATGTATGATGAAGAAGTTTTGACTCCGCAAAGCCTGCAGAGGTAAAGAATGGAATGCAGTCTTTATCTCACAGCTTTGTGGAAATATGTCATGGGGCCGATTACTGAAGCATCCCTGTAGGGGGTGTGTTCTTGTAAATACTGCTGCACGTCTTCGACTGCTCATATCTCATGAACAGTTTGAGATGCTGACTTATTTGACATATTTTCAGTGTGATACCGAAACTTCTGGGGTTATATTCTGCATGATTTTACAGTATAATATAAGAATATACAGCGTAGAATCAGTGCATTGTTTTCATGCACCAGATTAACAATGCACTGAACTATTACTACACACTACTGAGCTGTGCAAATAAATGGGGAGTTTCATTGCAATTTCATTTTGCATTTGGATTGCTGAATGATCGTAAAAGAAGTGAACTGTTGAAGGGTCATTGGTTGTTGATTCTGGTTTTACAATAATAGGAGTTTGCAGAATGAAGATGTGCGAAGGAGCTACATCGCCCCTCCCTTTGACTCAGGTGGGAGTCCCTATGACTATCCAGAGCCTGGAGCCCCCTGGGTGGGGAGACGCATTGACTACATGCTGTACAGAGAGGCCAGCCTCTCCCAGAACTGCAAAACTGTGAGTCACCTTCCTGCTTGCACTGTGTGAAAATGTACAATCCGTGTTGGCTGCACACAATTCACAGTGTGGCTCCTGCATCTTCCCACTCTTACAGCTGGGCCAGAAGGTGAAGTATCTTAGCACTTAGCGGTGACATTTGTAGCCTGTTAGTCCTGTGCTCTGACACACTGCACCGTTCTGTTTTAATAAACAGCAGATCTAGAAAAGATCTTGGGTAATCCCATATAGAGTTGCATTACTTTGATGTTGTCAGAGTTAACCACTGTATGTTCTTTCTTTATTTCACAGGAAATTGAGGAATTCACTTTTATCACTCAGCTTGCTGGGCTGACGGATCATATACCTGTAGGCATGAGACTCGGTGTGTCTGTGAATACAGAGGATCTAGGAGGACAACAGGAAAACAGAACGCACTCGTTGCAGCAGAACCCGTTTTCAACATGATACAGAAAGGACCATTGTCAACAGAGATGCCACACAAACCCCCGAAAACCATTATTAGGGTGCATTGGAGGGTAATTAAAGGAGCAGTGCCATTATTAAGGTGCATTGGAGGGTAATTAAAGGAGCAGTGCCATTATTGGGGTGCATTGGAGGGTAATTAAAGGAGCAGTGCCATTATTGGGGTGCATTGGAGGGTAATTAAAGGAGCAGTGCCATTATTGGGGTGCATTGGAGGGTAATTAAAGGAGCAGTGCCATTATTGGGGTGCATTGGAGGGTAATTAAAGGAGCAGTGCCATTATTGGGGTGCATTGGAGGGTAATTAAAGGAGCAGTGCCATTATTGGGGTGCATTGGAGGGTAATTAAAGGAGCAGTGCCATTATTGGGGTGCATTGGAGGGTAATTAAAGGAGCAGGGTGGATCGAGTTGGGGAATACTTGGATCTAGAATATGTTCTGCCACAGATATATTCATCGAGTTTTGTGAAGTTGGGATTTCTTATAAACTTCTGAAATGAAGTTTGTTCCTAAACCTACTTGCAGATTGGAATTGCACTGGATTGTGAGTTATAATTTTTTTGGTTTAAGAATTAGTTCTGAAATATTCTACCTGGTTGATTGTGTTTGAAATACAAGACTAAACAATGTCTAGGATATCATTTTTGACTCTGTGTCCATCACCTCCTTTAAGGAGATTTGAAAGGGTTACTTATGGTGGCACATTTTGATTTATTTATTCATTTCATTTTTTATATTTTTAAATTGTTGAAACACACAATTTCTTCCAGCATTTGATGGTGGGTTTAATTCAGTTATTTTTGTTCAGAAGGGGCTCACAGCAATTTCATACACAGTGTGAAGAATATAAATGTAGCTTAACCATATGCCGTGACAATATACTACTTTCTTCCAGTAAAGGGTTAAGAAGGGCGACACCTGGTGGATACGAGGTGCCGTGAATCTCTCCCATGAAATGACTAACATGTTCAAACGTAGTTTGACGAATGAGCAACAATTTAAATGATTAAGTTGGTTTTAGAATAATTTTAATAACTAATCTTGCGGACGCAAGTTTAAGAGTTGTTTAAGTATGTTTTCCCAATAAAATTGAAATGTTTATTGTGTTTTAATGAAGTTTAAAGTGAAAATATTTCTTTAATTATTGTGTAATGTGTTTAACTTGCTTGTAATGGTAATTTACTAACGAGAATAAAATGGAATGTGTATCCTTCTATGATCAATATAACTAAAGTTATATTGATGGTGCTTGTGTTGATGACACACATTGCTTGTGTAAAACAAAGTGTCATTCAAACCCTGTAAGCCAATGAAAGGACTTATTTTGGTCAGGGATTAACTTCCCGGTTTTTCCCGGAAGTGACTGAATCATCAAAGTAAACTTCACTTTGGGCGCTATAGTTAAAGCGAAACAAGCATGTCTGCATTCTTAACACCGTCACTGTACATCATGTGCTACGAATCCTGCGTGCATCGTGTACCTAACCATACGGAATCCTGCGTGCACGTGTACCTAACCATACCATCCGGAATCCTGCTAACCATATGGTACCTAACCATGCGCGGAATCCCAACCATGGAATCCGCGCGTGTACGTAACCATATGGAATCCCTGCACGCGTGTGCGTAACCATCACGAATCCTGCGGCACGCAGATATGCGTAACCATATGGAATCCTGCGAACCATCACGGAATCCTGCGTGCGTGTATGCGAACCATACAGAATCCTGCGCGCGCGCGCATCCATACGGAATCCGTGCACGGAATCATACGCGAATCCTGCGCGCGCGTTAATGCGTAACCATACGGAATCCCGCGTGCGTAACCATACGAATCCTGCGTGCATGCACGCGTAACCATATGGAATCCCTGCGCGTGCGTAACCATGCGGAATCCTGCGTGCGGAATCCTGGAATCCTGCGCGTGTATGCGTAACCATACGGAATCCTGCGTGCATGTTACGCAAACCATGCGGAATCCTCCCGAATCCTGCGCAACCATATGGAATCCTTGCACGCAGATTAACCGTAACCATATGGAATCCTGCGTGCGCGTGTGTACGTAACCATATGGAATCCTGCGTGCATGTGTACGTAACCATATGGAATCCTGCGTGTGTGCGTAACCATATGGAATCCCTGCGTGCGCATGCGAACCATATGGAATCCTGCGTGCATGTGTACGTAACCATATGGAATCCTGCGTGGACGTGTAATCATTTTATGTGTTGAGTTTCTTTTTGTCTGTTATGAGTACTAAAGTAAGCGCATATGATGGATTTGTGATCCTTAAACATACAGTATGTATTTGGACTTTTAATGTTAGTTTATTGTGACTGGTTAACCTGTCTTGATCATGAAACTAGAAAGCATATTTTTTATAACTTAGCCTCGTATTTCTTTTCTATTTTGTTTATAGTTTTTTTTGATGTATTTGAAACCTAGAATAATGTATTTGTAAATATCATTTTATAAGAAATATGAAATTATGTGATGGACTAAAACCCTAGTTTTATATGTAAATATTAGTCACATAATGGAGGTGTCATCCTGTATATTAAGAAATTAATAACTTATGTTTGTATATTGCAAAACATAGTAGGGGTGGTGCCTAGGATTTTGAGGTATTAATATTAAATATTATATCTTCCAAATATGCGCTGCAGCGTGGTGTTGACAGCCAAGCAAAGCTTTGAAGCCTGAAACATTTGAAAGCGATTTGCTGCTGTTAATGATAGAGAACCGGGAGCAGGGAGCATGTGTCTGAAGGATACAGCTACGCCTCTCATAAAAGAGTGGCATGCCATATTGAGGAATGTATTTTATATTGGTATATTAACAGTGAGCCTGATAAAACTGTACCCTTATAACAGGCAGCTGCATAAAGCGGATTTTTCTTACAAAGCTTTACTTTTCAAAATGATCCTCTTCATAAAATGAATGAAAAACCACTTTTTTTTTTTATCTTGTCTATTATTGTGGCCAAACAATATTAGTTACATTTGAAAGAATGTTTGATGTGCTGTGCAATATTGTTTAATGGATATTTTGCGCTTTAATATGAAGAAGTAATTCAATGGCACAGTATTTCATTGATTTCTAAATCACAAATGTGTACATGCAGGGTGGCCAAGCATGTCCATTGCAAACTTTCAACCTGTGAAAGGCCAACACTGAGCTTGAACATCTAGTTGGAGAAAACACACACCATGTGTAAAATAAAACACACACCATGTGTAAAATAAAACACACACCATGTGTAAAATAAAACACACGCCATAAAAGCATGTTGGTTTGCACTGGATGGAAAAGATGCTGTGCAATTGATAGATTGTCATTTGTTTTGTGCTAAACATACAGCACACTATATCAGTACTGATGGACAGAAGGACAATTGAAGAGGTCTACTAGGTATCTGAAACTGGTCTTGTTGAAGTATCTATAGGGCTACAATTACCCCAAGGGCCTAGGCTTGGCCCCCGCTGGTATATTGTGGATGCAATATATGTTAGAGTTTACACTCAAGGATGAGAGCTGATCTATACTTGTGAAATATGTAGCCTATGCATAACACAGCATAATATCTTCAGAATATGCATGTAGGTGATTGTGGCAAAGTGGTGAGTGAATATAGGTGCGTGCAGAGTGGATACAAAACAGACAGACAATGATTTCCAGGTGCAAGGGTGTTTATTGATTTAATTAACAATGTCCAGAGCCTTATGACAAACACCTGTAAATAATAATGATGGAGTGATACAGCGGCGTGTATCACTCGGTATTTGTAAATCCCCGGGTTTGACCCGTAACCGAAAGTCCAGTTTTACACACCAACACTAAACACAAAACACAAACACAGTTCCTAGTGATAGTGAATAACTGCAAGTGGTGAATTACAGTTCTCCGTGAAATGCAGGAGTGAAAGTGATGTCCGGGTTTATGCTGGCTTTCAAAACAGCTCCGGATCGTGCAACTGGTAGTCAAAAACAGACGACAGTTAACAAAACACTAACAAACAAAAGACAAAACTCACGGTTCACGAAACAGCACACAGACTCCTTGTAGGTTTAAAGCACTAACCATTTACCAAGGAACAGATCACTTACACTATATCCCCTATTTATACCCTCGCTCATGACCCCTAGATTAACGAGCACATCCACTCCTCCAATCCTCAGATGCCACGCCGTTTACCGTCTGGGTTATTGAGTTTGGGTACCGTAGCTTCATACCTTTCCTAAATGACCGACTTCCACCTACCTTAAGGAATAAATTGTCGTGCCATTTAGTTAAGGGTACTCTGTTCCTTTTACACAGCGGCCTCACAGGTCGAGAGGGAGATCTAACACCAAGAATCATTTGATCTCTGTCACAGTGATGTAATAAGAAATCATGCTAACATCAGTAAATGCAACAGTAGCACTGGCCTACTGACGTGCGCTGTTATAATAATGGAGCTTAGTGGCTGCAGGTCTTCTATTGGCTGTATTTCCCCAGAGTGCCAAAGAGAAGGGAGTTGAGACACCATTTATGAATGAAGATACGGAGATGGAGATTGCAAAACTAAACTGCCAAACTCTTTAGTTTCAATGAGGGTAAATAAGTGTGAAACAATATGAGGTGGGATACTGTCTTCTCGCCGTTACAACTATTTTGTATTTGCATCTTGGTACAAAATAAAATAATGCAATCCTTTTTTTTAATGAATTTTACATTTCTACCTCAACACCAGTGCGTGTGAGTGGAGAGGAGGATATTCTGAGCGGCGAGTGGAATTTCGGCACCTCGCACTGTCTGCTCAACACCAATGGAATGAAAATCCCTTGTTTTAGGACTCTAAAGGCTGCTATTATTATTATTATTATTATTTATTTCTTAGCAGACGCCCTTATCCAGGGCGACTTACAATCGTAAGCAAATACATTTCAAGTGTTACAATACAAGTAATACAATAAGAGCAAGAAATACAATAACTTTTGTTCAAGCAAAGTACAAGTGTGACAAACCACAATTCAATAATACAGCAGATAATAGTGATAGTTACATCAGGATATGATTAAATAGTGATCGTTACATCAGGATATGATTAAATACAAAATACTACAGGTTAAACACTTGGCAGATTACAGTATTCTGAAGTACAGGATTAAATGCAGTAAAATAGGGGGCAGATAAGAGCAAAATAAAGCACATTTAAATGAAGGGTGATAGTGTCCCAGGATACAAACAGGAGTTCTACAGGTGCTGTTTGAAGAGGTGAGTCTTAAGGAGGCGCCGGAATGTGGTCAGGGACTGGGCAGTCCTGACATCTGTAGGAAGGTCATTCCACCACTGCGGAGCAAGGGTGGAGAAGGAGCGGGCTCTGGAGGCAGGGGAGCGTAGCGGAGGTAGAGCCAGTCTTCTAGTGCAGGTGGAGCGGAGAGGTCGAGTGGGGGTGTAGGGAGAGATGAGGGTCTGGAGGTAGCTGGGTGCAGTCTGGTCAAGGCATCTGTAGGCTAGTACAAGAGTCTTGAACTGGATGCGAGTGGTGATCTGGAGCCAGTGGAGTGAGCGGAGTAGTGGAGTAGCGTGGGCGAAGCGAGGCAGAGAGAACACCAGGCGGGCAGCAGAGTTCTGGATGAGCTGGAGCGGACGGGTGGTGGACGAGGGAGGCCAGCCAGGAGGAGTTGCAGTAGTCTAGGCGGGAGTACCAGGGCCTGGACCAGGAGCTGGGTAGCGAGTTGGTGAGGAAGGGTCGGATTCTTCGGATGTTGCTCAGGAAGAATCAGCAAGTGCGTGCCAGAGTGGAGATGTGCTGGGAATAAGAGAGGCAGGGGTCCAGGGTGACTCCGAGGTTCTTAGCGGAGGAAGAGGGAGAGAGTGTGGTAGATTCCAGAGGAACAGAGATAGAGATCAGAGGAGGGGAGGAAGAGGGAAAGAAAAGGAGGTCAGATTTAGAGAGGTTGAGTTTGAGGTGATGCGAGTGCATCCAGGAGGAAATAGCAGACAGACAGGTAGAGATACGGGAGGAGATGGTGGAGTCAGAAGTGGGGAAGGAGAGGAAAATCTGAGCATCATCAGCATAGAAATGGTATGAGAAACCATAGGATGCGATGAGGGGGCCCAGGGAGCGGGTGTAGAGAGAGAACAGGAGAGGACCCAAGACTGACCCTTGGGGGACTCCAGTTAAGAGAGGGTGAGGTGTGGAGGTTGCTCCACGCCAGGTTACCTGGTAAGTGCGGTTGGAGAGGTAGGAGGAGAACCAGGCCAGAGCAGTGCCAGAGATCCCCAGGTCAGCGAGAGATGATAGTAGAATAGAGTAATCAACAGTGTCAAAGGCAGCAGAGAGGTCAAGGAGAATTAGGACAGAGGAGAGAGAGGCAGCTCGGGCACACTTAAGTGAGTTGGTGACAGACAGGAGGGCGGTTTCAGTGGAGTGAGCAGAGCGGAAGCCAGATTGGAGAGGGTCAAGCAGAGAGTGGTTGGACAGGAAAGCAGAGAGCTGGCGGTGTACAGTCCGCTCGAGGGTTATGGAGAGGAAGGGTAGGAGGGAGACAGGACGGTAGCTCTGGATGGAGGTGGGGTCGAGGGTAGGTTTTTTGAGGAGGGGAGTGATAGCTTTTTTTTTTTGAAGGCAGAGGAAAGATACCAGAAAGTAGAGAGGTGTTGAGGAGGGAGGAGATGAAGGGGAGTAGAGCAGGAGCAGCAGCTTGAAAGAGGTGAGTGGGGAGGGGGTCCAAGGCACATGTGGTGGGTTTGTGACCCTGGAGCAGGGAGGAGAGGTCAGAGTCTGAGAGGGGCGAGAAGGAGGGCGAGTTAGTAGGGGATGTAGTGGGTGTAGGGGTTGGAGCAGGAGGGGGTGCGGGGGAGGGAGAGGTGTTAAAGAGTTTGCGGATATCTGAGATTTTAGAAGAGAAGAAGGAGGCAAAGTCATCAGGGAGATAGAGGAGGGAGGAGGAGGGGGGAGGGTTTAGGAGGGAGGAGAAGGTAGAGAATAGTTTACGTGGGTTGTTAGTGGAGGCTTGGATTACAGATTGGAAATAAGTACATTTAGCAGAGGAGAGAGTAGAGGAGAAGGAGGAGAGGAGAGTGCTGTGAAGGTCTAGGGCAGCAGGGAGTTTGGTTCTCTTCCATTTCTTTTCAGCAGATCGCAGTGTGATTCTTGCCGAGCGGAGCGCAGAGAGGAGAGCCAGGGATGGGGGAGGAGGGGCGAGCAGGTCGGGAGGTGAGGGGACAGAGGAGTCGAGGGAGGAGGTGAGTGAGGAGAAGAGGGTGGAGGTAGCAGAGTCTACGGAGAGTTGTGAAAAAGAGTCGATAGGAGGGAGGTGAGAGAGAGCAGTGGAGGCAAGGACAGAGGGGGAGAGAGATCGGAGGTTACGGCGAGAGGTGACAGTGGGGGTAGGAGGAGCAGGGAGAGGGGGGAGAGACAGAGAAAAAGAGATGAAAGACAGACGACTTTGCTAATCACAAAGAGGAACTGCAGCGATGCGTCTAAATGAATAGAGCCTACACTGTCACACCACATGCAGCACTGGAGCAACACAAAATAAACAAGATTGAATACTATTTATTGTGATTTGACGTGCGTCAACTAGGGCATTGAGCAATCAGAGAACAGTTTCAATGCACGTGGTTCAGCAGGGTGAAGCAGTATCCAAAACGATGGAGCAATCAGAGAACAGCTTCAATGCACATGGTCCAGCACGGTGAAGCAGTATCCGAAACGATGGAGCAATCAGAGAACAGCTTCAGTGCACGTGGTCCAGCACGGTGAAGCAGTATCCGAAACGATGGAGCAATCAGAGAACAGCTTCAGTGCACGTGGTCCAGCACGGTGAAGCAGTATCCGAAACGATGGAGCAATCAGAGAACAGCTTCAGTGCACGTGGTCCAGCACGGTGAAGCAGTATCCGAAACGATGGAGCAATCAGAGAACAGCTTCAATGCACATGGTCCAGCACGGTGAAGCAGTATCCGAAACGATGGAGCAATCAGAGAACAGCTTCAATGCACATGGTCCAGCACGGTGAAGCAGTATCCGAAACGATGGAGCAATCAGAGAACAGTTTCAGTGCACGTGGTCCAGCACGGTGAAGCAGTATCCGAAACGATGGAGCAATCAGAGAACAGCTTCAGTGCACGTGGTCCCGCACGGTGAAGCAGTATCCAAAATGACGAAGGAAACAATAATACTTGTTGAAAAAATACCCAGAGCTTTATGACAAAGGGCATCACAATTATAAAGATACAGATTTAGAAGATAATAGATGGGTGTCCATTTCGAAGGAACTAGATAAGCCTGGTGTGTATGATTTATTGTCATATATGTTGAAATACCTTCAGAGAAGACACTCATAATTTTCACATCATGTGACGAATATGTAGCAATCTTGATCATAGTTTTGTCAATTGCAATGTTGAACAGTTGTATAGATCTGGTAGTTTTCAAACCTGTTCCATCTTGTCTGGTCTGTGGAGACCTTAAGACAGCAAGTTAGAAATTTCACCCAAAATATATTTCATTGTAATGCATCATTTTAATATACATACAGTAGTGTGCACATGTAGCAGAACAAAGCATCTCTTTGCCTACACATCTATCTTCACTGGCTTTAAGCCTTGTCTTAGAACTTCAGAAAGTCCTGTTCTGGTGCTGGTGTCGTACTATTCCTGCTGCCATTATTATCTGAAAGCATTTCTAATATCCCGATTAGAATTGTAGTTAACTGACAATTCTACACTTTAAATAAATGTTTACACCTTCAGAAACAGTGGCTGCCTGATCCGGAACATTCTATCTGTCCTATTGGAATAGAACTTGGTCACCATGGCAACGGGTTGTTATCATGCTGGCTTTGTTTTGGGTGTGGAAAGGCAGAAAGCAGCAGGTAACTAATAGATTATTATTATTGTTGTTATTATGGCTGAAATAATGACTTGGGTGAAACTTGAGTATGAAGGCTGGCATTTCCTTTAGAACTTTCTACTGATCTACACTGAGATTATATATAGCTAGTATAGCAATACCTAGGCACTGTTTGTGAAAAGAAGCACATTTATACAATATACCTGTATATAAAAATCACCTTTGCCCTTTGAAGGAAATATAATGGCATTCATAGAACTGCAGTTCATGTTGAGGAGTACTCAGACTTTTCAAGGGGGGAGATGTATATTGTTGTAATATAAATTGTCTTTCTGTTTTTTGGTTTGAGTGTCGCCATGCCAACTGGCATTTTCAGTACCTGGGACTACAAAGTCTACAAGGCAGAACAAGTTCTCCATAACAAGATGAAAAAGAACCACTGCTATCCTTTTACTCTTGAGAAGCCAAACGGTACGAATGCACTGTTAGTTTCAACCATGACTAGTGTCTATTCATAACCTTGAGGACCAAGTATAGGTACGGGGAGCGCAATTATATTTATTTGTTCAAATATATCTAAGAAGTAAATCTTTTCATTGCTCACCTGTGATGAATTAAAATGCCATCCTGCGGCTCTTCGGGGAGAGGGTCATTTTTCTCAAACAAAATGGTGCTCATTGGTGGTACTGAAGTCTCTAACCTGAAGGTGAGGGAACAGGAAGACACTGTGCGGCTTGGAACTTGGTTTCGGGAGACTGCACGGCACACCAGGGGAGACTTGGGGTTTGATACAGCAAAGCTGCCTCAAACTAGGGGTGCGTTCGTAAACTCAATGTGACGCTCTGAAAGAGCGTCTGAGAAATCTCTTTGGAGTGCTTCAGAGCGTGAATTTTCTCTTTAGTTTTCGAATGACCTAAAATGGTTTAATACTGAACCATTTTTAACTATGAACATGCAGTCATGCCGTTTCATGGCTTTTTTTTAGACAGATATAACAGATTTATTTATTTATATTTTTTACATGAGTTTTCAACTCTTCAGTCTAATACTACTATAATTATTATTGCTGCTCTTCAGTTTTTTTTTTTTTTGTGTGGCGGTACTGTTTAAAAAAAAAAGAAAACCTGGTGAGTGCTAATTGGTGTTGAACAAGGCTAGCGTGTAGACGACTCCTCCCCTTCTCCCCTTCAGTCGCTTCAAAATGTAAAACCCGAATTTAAAATATGTGGAATATATATTTTATTCTCAAAAAACATTGAAATGACAAATATAGAAATAAATAATAAAAATAGTTTTAGAATATACCCGCATCACCCACAGCGAGCCGTTAGCCATTTTGAAAGTGAACGCTCTGAGAATCCAGCTCTGAAGCGGGAGAGGCCAGAGTGTGCTCTTAGTGTTACGAAATTCATCTCCTCTGAATTTTGAACGACACCACAGAGCACTCCAGGAGTTTACGAACAGTCAGAGTGCGCTCTGACACTCTGAGATTGAGTTTATGAACTCACCCCAGGTCTCCTGGAACCAGGTTTCAAGTCACTGTTCCTGAAGTGGCTTTGTGTTCCCTCAGCTTCCCTTGTAATCAGGAGGTTTGAGACTGGCTGCAAAGGGTGTTACTCAGCTGGTTGGTGATCAGTATGTGGACAATTCACTTGTATTGTGGTAGATCAGTGTGTGGGCAATATAGATGTATTGTGGTAGACCACTAGACTGCCCTTTAACACATAGTTACTTTGTTCAGATCAAGCAAGGCTATTTATAGTTATATTTAATTTGTGAGTTTTTCAATTGTCTCACCAGGACCCAGTTTGAAAAACCACTGCTGATACTTACCAGGCTGCTAGCTAGCAAACTGTCTTAATTTTGCCTGTTTCAAAAAGCAATATTTTAAGATAGAATGATAGTTTAGTAGAACTCCACTCAGCAAGTCTATATGATAAAGGGATAAATGTTGCTTTTTGTTTTTGTGGAAGTGAACTGGATTTAGCAGACTGCTACCTAGAATTGCTGAGTGAAAGTAGCTCCAGGACCTTAAATGACACTTTGTTCAGCTAAGTGTGATCTATTGGGGATAAAATAATAACATTTATTAAACAAAAATGTGTTCATGAAAAGCTCACATACAAAACAAGTAACATGACTAAATTATTTTCTCAAAATGCTTTTGCTAAAAAATAAATAAATAAATAAATAAATAAATAAATAAATAAATAAATAAATCAAGGCAGTTTGAAGTGACAGCAACTTCAAATTCCAGGATCCAGTTAAAACAGACTTCAAATTCCAGGATCCAGTTAAAACAGACTTCAAATTCCAGGATCCAGTTAAAACAGACTTCAAATTCCAGGATCCAGTTAAAACAGACTTCAAATTCCAGGATCCAGTTAAAACAGACTTCAAATTCCAGGATCCAGTTAAAGTAGTTTACTTGGTTGTAATATGATTTACACATGAGAAATCTGTAGACTGAAAGTGAATTATTCATGGCTGGGTTCACAGCCTCAGGTTAGCACTGATATAGGATTAGAGTTGTTTTCCTAAAATAAGATTGGGTAGTTTGGATCATTTTTTGTTGCTGTTTTATTAGTGTTTGTGATGGACTACCTCCATGATGACCTGTGGAAGGGTCTATTACTTCTGCTTGCCTCAGTCATCGGCAGTGGCGTTTACCTCAGTGGACATGAGGTATAGTTGTAGTTAAGTAAGAGTTTGTTTGGGTGGGAGGCTTATTGGTGAAAAATAATGTGTTGTTAAGTTCAGGATTATTTTAATTAACAAGACAAACCATTTTCAAATTGTAATACAGTGCAATTCAACAGAGCAAAAAGAAATCCAGCCTTTTTGAACATTACTGATTGCACTTTTACTGCTTTCTAAGGCTACAATATAGACTGTTTGGAAGCAGATATATTTTACAATTCCAAAGTTATTAATGACATCACTGCTACACGTCACCAAGTATGCATTAACCTTTCCTGCAGTTCATTCGATTTATTTCCAAGCTGGGTGGTTAAATGTGCAGTTTTTGTTTCAGGATTCCCACGAGTTTGCAGCTTTCTTTGTTTTAGGCTTGTGTCTGGGTGTCTGGTTCACAGCCTCAGCCTCCTTCCAAAGGAGACTGATAATCGACCACCATGCCGGAGTCTACCGCTTCTACATCCTCCAACAACTACGCCAGCAGGGGGCGCTGAACCAGATCTACATCCGCACGAAGGCCAAGAGAAGTGGTGGGCAACTCTATTCAACAGCTTTCGTGAATACAGCAGCCTGGGAAATATGCTGGATTCATTTCCACATTGTCAAGGAATAACTTTCTCTACCAGTTTTTCAAACAAATAAATAAATAGAGATTTGTGTTTGAATGTTGGGCTTTAAAAGGTTTATTTTATGCATTTTAACCTAGTATATTTTATGGAGGTAAAAAGTACAACTAAATCACATGTTTAGGTGTGAAATTATTGTTATTGCCATTTATCTTTTCTTTGTAATGTTGGCTATGGAGCATATTACATATCTATCTATCTGTTTATACAGCTCTGGAAAAAATTAAGAGACCACTGCAAAATTATCAGTTTCTCTGGTTTTACTATGTATAGGTATGTGTTTGGGTAAAATGAACATTTTTGTTTTATTCTATAAACTACTGACAACATTTCTCCCAAATTCCAAATAAAAATATTGTCATTTAGAGCATTTATTTGCAAAAAATGACAACTGGTCAAAATAACAAAAAAGATGCAGTGTTGTCAGACCTCGAATAATGCAAAGAAAATAAGTTCATATTCATTTTTTAAACAACACAATACTAATGTTTTAACTTAGGAAGAGTTCAGAAATCAATATTTGGTGGAATAACCCTGATTTTCAAGCACAGCTTTCATCGTCTTGGCATGCTCTCCACCAGTCTTTCACATTGATGTTGGGTGACTTTATGCCACTCCTGGCGCAAAAATTCAAGCAGCTCGGCTTTGTTTGATGGCTTGTGACCATCCATCTTCCTCTTGATCACATTCCAGAGGTTTTCAATGGGGTTCAGGTCTGGAGATTGGGCTGGCCATGACAGGGTCTTGATCTGGTGGTCCTCCATCCACACCTTGATTGACCTGGCTGTGTGGCATGGAGCATTGTCCTGCTGGAAAAACCAATCCTCAGAGTTTGGGAACATTGTCAAAGCAGAAGGAAGCAAGTTTTCTTCCAGGACAACCTTGTACTTGGCTTGATTCATGCCAAATCTGCCCGATTCCAGCCTTGCTGAAGCACCCCCAGATCATCACCGATCCTCCACCACATTTCACAGTGGGTGCGAGACACTGTGGCTTGTAGGCCTCTCCAGGTCTCCGTCTAACCATTAGATGACCAGGTGTTGGGCAAAGCTGAAAATTGGACTCATCTGGGGTGCTTCAGCAAGGCTGGAATCGGGCAGATTTGTCTTTGTGAAGGATGCATGAATCAAGCCAAGTACAAGGTTGTCCTGGAAGAAAACTTGCTTCCTTCTGCTTTGACAATGTTCCCCAACTCTAAGGATTGGTTTTTCCAGCAGGACAATGCTCCATGCCACACAGCCAGGTCAATCAAGGTGTGGATGGAGGACCACCAGATCAAGACCCTGTCATGGCCAGCCCAATCTCCAGACCTGAACCCCATTGAAAACCTCTGGAATGTGATCAAGAGGAAGATGGATGGTCACAAGCCATCAAACAAAGCCGAGCTGCTTGAATTTTTGCGCCAGGAGTGGCATAAAGTCACCCAACATCAATGTGAAAGACTGGTGGAGAGCATGCCAAGACGCATGAAAGCTGTGCTTGAAAATCAGGGTTATTCCACCAAATATTGATTTCTGAACTCTTCCTAAGTTAAAACATTAGTATTGTGTTGTTTAAAAATGAATATGAACTTATTTTCTTTGCATTATTCGAGGTCTGACAACACTGCATCTTTTTTGTTATTTTGACCAGTTGTCATTTTCTGCAAATAAATGCTCTAAATGACAATATTTTTATTTGGAATTTGGGAGAAATGTTGTCAGTAGTTTATAGAATAAAACAAAAATGTTCATTTTACCCAAACACATACCTATACATAGTAAAACCAGAGAAACTGATAATTTTGCAGTGGTCTCTTAATTTTTTCCAGAGCTGTATATCTATCTGTCTGTCTGTCTGTCTGTCTGTCTATCTATCTATCTATCTATCTATCTATCTATCTATCTATCTATCTATCTATCTATCTATCTATCTATCTATCTATGTATGTATACAGTATATATATATACATATCGTATTACTTTGAGTTAACGCCACAGTGTTTATTTTAAATTGTTAAAAACATCTGCAGCGCTTATTCAAGGGCGCCGATAATTAAAAGTACTGTGGTTTTCGAAAGGCTACATTTTTTACAGTGTTTTTTTTTTACGGTATTTGAGGGAGGCGTATATTGAAGTTTATTTCTGCAGATACAACTTGATCAGGACGGTGAAGAAGTCCTACAGCTTTAAACTGGAAGCTGTTGAGCTCGCAGATCAGATCAGGGTTTGACTAGACGAGGTCTCATACAGTGTAGCGTGGAGAGGGAAATAATCAATTCAACACCATCGGTTTATTTTCCCTTTCTTTTCTTACGGCAGTTTCCATTGACAAAACACCACACCCCCACTCTCCGAACTTCCTGTCTGGATCAGGATTCTGCAGCGACTCTTATTAGCCAAAATACCGTGCATACAACCAAAACAGAAATGCATTTAAGAAACTTAAATAATAATCATACAGCTCCTACATATATTCACTTCTACACCAGTATCAGTGCACAGTGCTGCTGTATTCACTTCTACACCAGTATCAGTGCACAGTGCTGCTGTATTCACTTCTACACCAGTATCAGTGCACAGTGCTGCTGTATTCACTTCTACACCAGGATCAGTGCACAGTGCTGCTGTATTCACTTCTACACCAGGATCAGTGCACAGTGCTGCTGTATTCACTTCTACACCAGGATCAGTGCACAGTGCACAGTGCTGCTGTATTCACTTCTACACCAGTATCAGTGCACGGTGCTGCTGTATTCACTTCTACACCAGTATCAGTGCTGTATTCACTTCTACACCAGTATCAGTGCACAGTGTGTATTCACTTCTACACCAGTATCAGTGCACAGTGCTGCTGTATTCACTTCTGCACCAGTATCGGTGCACGGTGCTGCTGTATTCACCTTCTACACCAGTATCGGTGCACCAGTATCTGCTGTATTCACTTCTACACCAGTATCGGTGCACGGTGCTGCTGTATTCACTCCTGCACCAGTATCGGTGCACAGTGCTGCTGTATTCACTTCTGCACCAGTATCAGTGCACAGTGCTGCTGTATTCACTCCTACACCAGTATCAGTGCACAGTGCTGCTGTATTCACTTCTACACCAGTATCAGTGCACAGTGCTGTGTACCTACGTTATTCTTTTTTTGTTTGGGTTCCATAAACTTTACAGTAAATTTATTCAGGTTTATTCAATTAATTTAGTTTCTATTTGTAATGTTTTGCCACACTGTGTTCTGTATGCGTTTCTTTATTAAGTGCTGCATTTATCTGAGCTGGAGTAGGGAAAACATTTTTTTTACGTATATATATATATATATATATATATATATATATATATATATATATATATATATATATATATATATATACTATTTATTTATTATCTCAAACACTTTTTTTTCTTTTCAGGTCAAGGTCATCTGTTTTACACACTTATCATTAATGGATACAAGATTGAAGAACAGCAGGTCTGTGGCTTCTCAGAGAACTATGAGGTATTCGAATCGATGTATCGGTATTCAAATAGATGAAAAAGTGCGGCCCTTGTCTTAATTCTAGTTGAACTATGAATGTTAGGGTGACAGAACATTGCAGCAATGCATTACTTTACCTTTGCTGTGTATAATATTACCTTGATCACAAGCACTAGATTGCACCAGAAACACTTCATATTACCTTGATCACAAGCACTAGATTGCACCAGAAACACTTCATATTACATTGATCACAAGCATTAGATTGCACCAGAAACACTTCATATTACCTTGATCACAAGCACTAGATTGCACCAGAAACACTTCATATTACAGAAACACTAGATTGCACCAGAAACACTTCTTATTACATTGATCACAAGCACTAGATTGCACCAGAAACACTTCATATTACCTTGATCACAAGCACTAGATGGTACCAGAAACACTTCATATTACCTTGATCACAAGCACTAGATTGCACCAGAAACACTTCATATTACATTGATCACAAGCACTAGATTGCACCAGAAACACTTCTTATTACATTGATCACAAGCACTAGATTGCACCAGAAACACTTCTCTCTGCAACAAAGTCAATGCTGTTTGTGTTCTTTTCCTTTTAGGTGTTGGAGACTCTGGGAAAGAGGATGGCAACCAGGCTCAATATCAATTACTTTGACCATATAGACATATCAACAAGACACCTCGTGACCCACTGGCCAAAGCACCAGGACACAGCAGAAGAGCTCAAGTTTACTGTGTGAGACTCCGGGGTAGGGAGAAAGGAAACATCAACCAGTCAAAAGATTTGGAAACGGCTCAGTGGTGTACAAAAAATGGTTATCTAAATGATGTTTAACTAGGATAATTAATTGTAGTTTGTATGGGATTTTTTTTTTTCAAATTAAAATAACCACACAAATAATGCTTTATAGCCTGATTGATAGTCTGTTTGGTACTCGTGTTTTTTTTTAAAAAATTTTAACAAGTGCATGCAGAGTACAATTGTACAAATGTATTCTATTTCACAGCATATACATTGTGTAGAACCGTGGATTTCGTTTGACATTTTTAATGGTGGAGGAAGTCCTTCTGATGATAAAAAGCAATACAATGGAGAAAATAAACCAATGAATTTATAAAGAAGAGGCCCAGGTGGTCCAATTATATTTCCACTACCAGGCATGGAAAATAATTCTTCAAATAGTCTAAGATTCTGGTTTATACATTCTATATACTGCTCTATGGGTGGGTTTCCCTGATCAGATCAGCTAAACCAATTAACTGGATCTGTGGATCAGATCAGCTAAACCATTGAACTGGATACACAGATCAGATCAGCTAAACCAATGAACTGGATCTGTGGATCAGATCAGCTAAACCAATGAACTGGATCTGCGGATCAGATCAGCTAAACCAATGAACTTTGAAGGTTTGCTTTACTATAATGTATATCTGGGGTGGGCTCCTAGTATTTTTTTTTTTAATTTAGTCGTTGCCAATTATTTTTCTTATTTTCTCCCAATTTGATATGTCCAATTATTTGTAGGCTCAGCTCACCACTACCACTAACCCTAACCCTACCATTGACTCGGGAGGGTGAAGACAAACACACGCTGTCCTCCTAAGCATGTGCGGACTCACCATGCAGCCACCCAAGAGCTACAATGTTGGAGGACAATGCAGCTCTCTGGCAGCTTTCAGGCAAGCCCACAGGCGCCTGGCCAGACTACAGGGGTCGCTGGTGCGTGGTGAGCCGAGAACACCCTGGCCAACCTGGTTCATATTAAAATGTACCTAATAAAGAAACAGAGCAGTTAAGTAATGTAAGTAATGGCAAGTCATTACTTCACTGCTTCTCAGAATGAGCTGGAATGGATTACACACAAACACGTTTCAGTCCGGACCATCATCAGTGTGACATGTTTAGACTGAAACATGTTTGTATGCAATCCATTCCTTTTCTGCCTTTTAAAAACATTTTATGGATAATTGAATATTGAACAAATTACTGATACATTTTTGTATTTATGACATTTATACTGTATATCATGAACATCAAATGGAAGAAACACATTCCAAAAAATTGGTTCAAATTGGAGCGAGAATACCTACATATTTTTTTGCTACACGTAACTGAATTGTGGTTTTCCACAAAAGACAAGAAGCATGATGTTTATTAAATGCTTCAAAAAGACTTAAAATAAAAACTGTTAGTTCATTACAGAAAGTCAATCTGCAACAATAAACATGAATCATTGAGAAAATTCTCCTGTAAAACACAGACAATGAACCAGAAATCTTCAGTAAGGATTCCACGTAACCAACTGCTTACTAAATTATGGATAATGTTTACTATTATCTGATGTATACCTTAGATCAACATGATGCCTCAACAATATGATTTAAATTGAATTAAAATAAACAAATAAAATACAAAGATATAATAGTACCTTGTAGAAATCAGTTTCCTAAAAAATAAATAAAAATAGTGAAAAAACAATCACTTGAAATCTAGAGGCAATTCTTTCATTTTGATTTAAATCCATGCAAGAAGACCTGCAGGAGAGTGGCTGTGAGTTTATCTGAAAAGGTGGGGGCTCCTCCCCTGTTGAAGGAGTGCTGGGGGGCTTCATTCAATCTCTCCCTCTCCGTTGCATATCCTGCTTTATCACTGGCGGCTGGCTGGTATGCGAAGTTCCCCCCCGGGAAGGAGTAAGCCCTGAGAGAGGAAGGGGGTTGGGAAACCGAGTATCTCCCTGCATTCTAAGCATCCTGCCCGTAGGAAGAGCATGGATATTTGGATTGGTCGGAAGGCCAGCTTTCAGCAGGAAGCTGGGAATCACATTGTGGCAAGATGGCGAGTGGTGTGACGTCAGGCAGGCCAGAAAGTACAAAGGAAAGGCAGCAAAGGTAGATACACGGAACGAGACATGTTTGCGCTCGGCTTTTAATAATAAATGAAATAATAAACAAAACACTTTACACAAAACAAAAGGGCTTGGTGACCAAAATAAACAGAAAGAGTACTTGGAACTGCAAACACAAGTCGAAAAGGAAGTTAGAAAGGCCAAGAGAGAGAGAGAAATCAATATTGCTAAGGGGGCTAAAACCAATTCCAAAATGTTTTTCCAATATTATAACAACAAGAGAACATTCAAAGAGGAGGTTAAATGTCTAAGAGACACAAATGGCAAAATCATAGATGAAGGAAAAAAATAGCAAATATATTAAATGATTACTTTTCACAGGTTTTTACAAAGAAGGACACGGACAACATGCCCCACATGTCGACCTGTTCCTATCCAATTTTAAATCACTTTAGCATAACAGAGGCAGAAGTGTTAAAGGGACTAGGAGCTCTTAAAATAAACAAATTCCCTGGGCCGGATGAGATCCTCCCAATTGTACTCAAAGAAATGAAAGAAGTTATTTACAAACCGCTAACCAAGATCATGCAACAGTCTCTTGACACAGGGTTTTGTACCGACAGACTGGAAAATTGCAAACGTAATACCGATCCACAAAAAGGGAGACAAAACCGAACCAGGTAACTACAGACCAATAAGCCTGACTTCTATTATATGTAAACTTATGGAAACTATAATAAGATCTAAAATGGAAAAT
>CM072663.1:122922660-122938124 GCA_036884735.1 Huso huso | reverse complement strand
TGCTGGGGCAGTGGTGGCAGCGAGACGCCTGGGTGGCGGGAGCTGTCCCAGGGCCGTGGAACCAAGCTGGGGCAGTGGTAGCAGAGGCCTGGGTGGTGGTAGCCAGCCGGGGAGGCGGAGCTGTCCCAGGCCGTGGAACCCAAGCTGGGGCAGTGGTGTCCCAGACGCCTGGGTGGCGGAGCTGTCCCAGGGCCGTGGAACCCAAGCTGGGGCAGTGGTAGCAGAGGCCTGGTGGTAGCCAGCCGGGGAGGCGGAGCTGTCCCCGGGCCGTGGAACAAGCTGGGGCAGTGGTAGCAGACGCCTGGGTGGCGGGAGCTGTCCCGGGGCCGTGGAACCCAAGCTGGGGCAGTGGTAGCAGGCGCCTGGGTGGCGGGAGCTGTCCCGGGGCCGTGGAACCCAAGCTGGGGCAGTGGTAGCAGAGGCCTGGGTGGTGGTAACCAGCCGGGGAGGCGGGAGCTGTCCCGGGGCCGTGGAACCCAAGCTGGGGCAGTGGTAGCAGACGCCTGGGTGGCGGGAGCTGTCCCGGGGCCGTGGAACCCAAGCTGGGGCAGTGGTAGCAGAGGCCTGGGTGGTGGTAGCCAGCCCGGGGTAGGCGGGAGCTGTCCCAGGGCCGTGGAACCCAAGCTGGGGCAGTGGTAGCAGACGCCTGGGTGGCGGGAGCTGTCCCCGGGCCGTGGAACCCAAGCTGGGGCAGTGGTAGCAGAGGCCTGGGTGGTGGTAGCCAGCCCGGGAGGCGGGAGCTGTCCCCGGGGCCGTGGAACCCAAGCTGGGGCAGTGGTAGCAGACGCCTGGGTGGCGGGAGCTGTCCCCGGGGCCGTGGAACCCAAGCTGGGGCAGTGGTAGCAGAGGCCTGGGTGGTGGTAGCCAGCCCGGGAGGCGGGAGCTGTCCCGGGGCCGTGGAACCCAAGCTGGGGCAGTGGTAGCAGACGCCTGGGTGGCGGGAGCTGTCCCCGGGCCGTGGAACCAAGCTGGGGCAGTGGTAGCAGAGGCCTGGGTGGTGGTAGCCAGCCGGGGAGGCGGGAGCTGTCCCCGGGGCCGTGGAACCCAAGCTGGGGCAGTGGTAGCAGAGCCCTGGGTGGCGGGAGCTGTCCCAGGGCCATGGAACCCAAGCTGGGGCAGTGGTAGCAGGCGCCTGGGTGGCGGGAGCTGTCCCGGGCCGTGGAACCCAAGCTGGGGCAGTGGTAGCAGAGGCCTGGGTGGTGGTAACCAGCCGGGGAGGCGGGAGCTGTCCCGGGGCCGTGGAACCCAAGCTGGGGCAGTGGTAGCAGAGCCTGGGTGGCGGGAGCTGTCCCGGGGCCGTGGAACCCAAGCTGGGGCAGTGGTAGCAGAGGCCTGGGTGGTGGTAGCCAGCCAGGGAGGCGGGAGCTGTCCCGGGGCACGTGGAACAAGCTGGGGCAGTGGTAGCAGACGCCTGGGTGGCGGGAGGCTGTCCCGGGGCCGTGGAACCCAAGCTGGGGCAGTGGTAGCAGAGGCCTGGGTGGTGGTAGCCAGCCCGGGGAGGCGGGAGCTGTCCCCGGGGCCGTGGAACCCAAGCTGGGGCAGTGGTAGCAGACGCCTGGGTGGCGGGAGCTGTCCCCGGGGCCGTGGAACCCAAGCTGGGGCAGTGGTAGCAGAGGCCTGGGTGGTGGTAGCCAGCCCGGGGGGGGGAGCTGTCCCGGGCCGTGGAACCAAGCTGGGGCAGTGGTAGCAGACGCCTGGGTGGCGGGAGCTGTCCCAGGGCCGTGGAACCCAAGCTGGGGCAGTGGTAGCAGAGGCCTGGGTGGTGGTAGCCAGCCGGGAGGCGGGAGCTGTCCCGGGGGCGTGGAACCCAAGCTGGGGCAGTGGTAGACGCCTGGGTGGCGGGAGCTGTCCCGGGGCCGTGGAACCCAAGCTGGGGCAGTGGTAGCAGAGGCCTGGGTGGTGGTAGCCAGCCGGGGCGGCGGGGCTGTCCCCGGGGCCGTGGAACCCAAGCTGGGGCAGTGGTAGCAGAGGCCTGGGTGGCGGGAGCTGTCCCCGGGGCCGTGGAACCCAAGCTGGGGCAGTGGTAGCAGAGGCCTGGGTGGCGGGAGCTGTCCCGGGCCCGTGGAACCCAAGCTGGGGCAGTGGTAGCAGAGGCCTGGGTGGCGGGAGCTGTCCCCGGGCCGTGGAACCCAAGCTGGGGCAGTGGTAGCAGGCGCCTGGGTGGCGGGAGCTGTCCCCGGGCCGTGGAACCCAAGCTGGGGCAGTGGTAGCAGACGCCTGGGTGGCGGGAGCTGTCCCGGGCCGTGGAACAAGCTGGGGCAGTGGTAGCAGAGGCCTGGGTGGTGGTAGCCAGCCCGGGAGGCGGGAGCTGTCCCCAGGGACGTGGAACCCAAGCTGGGGCAGTGGTAGCAGACGCCTGGGTGGGGCGGGAGCTGTCCCGGGGCCGTGGAACCCAAGCTGGGGCAGTGGTAGCAGAGGCCTGGGTGGTGGTAGCCAGCCCGGGAGGCGGGAGCTGTCCCGGGGCCGTGGAACCCAAGCTGGGGCAGTGGTAGCAGGCGCCTGGGTGGCGGGAGCTGTCCCGGGCCGTGGAACCCAAGCTGGGGCAGTGGTAGCAGAGGCCTGGGTGGTGGTAGCCAGCCCGGGAGGCGGGAGCTGTCCCGGGGCCGTGGAACCCAAGCTGGGGCAGTGGTAGCAGACGCCTGGGTGGCGGGAGCTGTCCCGGGGCCGTGGAACCCAAGCTGGGGCAGTGGTGGCAGAGGCCTGGGTGGTGGTAGCCAGCCTGGGGAGGCGGGAGCTGTCCCCGGGCCGTGGAACCAAGCTGGGGCAGTGGTAGCAGGCGCCTGGGTGGCGGGAGCTGTCCCCGGGCCGTGGAACCCAAGCTGGGGCAGTGGTAGCAGAGGCCTGGGTGGTGGTAGCCAGCCGGGGAGGCGGGAGCTGTCCCAGGCCCTGGGTGGCAGGATGGAACCCAAGCTGGGGCAGTGGTAGCAGAGGCCTGGGTGGCGGGAGCTGTCCCCGGGCCGTGGAACGTGGAACCCAAGCTGGGGCAGTGGTAGCAGAGGCCTGGGTGGTGGTAGCCAGCCCGGGGAGGCGGGAGCTGTCCCCGGGGCCGTGGAACCAAGCTGGGGCAGTGGTAGCAGAGGCCTGGGTGGCGGAGCTGTCCCCGGGCCGTGGAACCCAAGCTGGGGCAGTGGTAGCAGAGGCCTGGGTAGCGGGAGCTGTCCCCGGGGCCGTGGAACCCAAGCTGGGGCAGTGGTAGCAGAGGCCTGGGTGGTGGGAGCTGTCCCCGGGGCCGTGGAACCCTGCCCGGGGAAGTGGGAGGCAGCCCGGGGAGGCGGGAGCTGTCCCCGGGGCCGTGGAACCCAAGCTGGGGCAGTGGTAGCAGAGGCCTGGGTGGCGGGAGCTGTCCCGGGGCGTGGAACCCAAGCTGGGGCAGTGGTAGCAGAGGCCTGGGTGGCGGGAGCTGTCCCGGGGCCGTGGAACCCAGCTGGGGCAGTGGTGGCAGCAGAGGCCTGGGTGGTGGGGGAGCTGTCCCAGGGGCAGTGGAACCCTGCCCGGGAAGGAACCCAAGGAGGCAGCCGGGGAGGCGGGAGCTGTCCCCGGGCCGTGGAACCCAAGCTGGGGCAGTGGTAGCAGAGGCCTGGGTGGCGGGAGCTGTCCCCGGGGCCGTGGAACCCAAGCTGGGGCAGTGGTAGCAGAGGCCTGGGTGGTGGTACCCAGCCGGGGAGGCGGGAGCTCTCCCAGGGCCGTGGAACCCAAGCTGGGGCAGTGGTAGCAGACGCCTGGGAGGCGGGAGCTGTCCCCCGGGCCGTGGAACCCAAGCTGGGGCAGTGGTAGCAGAGGCCTGGGTGGCGGGAGCTGTCCCGGGGCGTGGAACCAAGCTGGGGCAGTGGTAGCAGAGGCCTGGGTGGCGGGAGCTGTCCCAGGGCCGTGGAACCCAAGCTGGGGCAGTGGTAGCAGAGGCCTGGGTGGCGGGAGCTGTCCCGGGCCGTGGAACCCAAGCTGGGGCAGTGGTAGCAGAGGCCTGGGTGGTGGTAGCCAGCCGGGGAGGCGGGAGCTGTCCCCGGGCCGTGGAACCCAAGCTGGGGCAGTGGTAGCAGACGCCTGGGTGGCGGGAGCTGTCCCAGGGCCGTGGAACCCAAGCTGGCGCAGTGGTAGCAGGCCTGGGTGGTGGGAGCTGTCCCGGGCCGTGGAACCCAAGCTGGGGCAGTGGTAGCAGAGGCCTGGGTGGCGGGAGCTGTCCCCGGGCCGTGGAACCCAAGCTGGGGCAGTGGTAGCAGAGGCCTGGGTGGTGGTAGCCAGCCCCGGGGGGGGAGCTGTCCCCAGGGCCGTGGAACCAAGCTGGGGCAGTGGTAGCAGACGCCTGGGTGGCAGGAGCTGTCCCCGGGGCCGTGGAACCCAAGCTGGGGCAGTGGTAGCAGAGGCCTGGGTGGTGGTAGCCAGCCCGGGAGGCGGGAGCTGTCCCGGGGCCGTGGAACCCAAGCTGGCGTGGTGGTAGCAGGCGCCTGGGTGGCGGGAGCTGTCCCCAGGGCCGTGGAACCAAGCTGGGGCAGTGGTAGCAGACGCCTGGGTGGCGGGAGCTGTCCCGGGGCCGTGGAACCCAAGCTGGGGCAGTGGTAGCAGAGGCCTGGGTGGCGGGAGCTGTCCCCGGGGCCGTGGAACCCAAGCTGGGGCAGTGGTAGCAGAGGCCTGGGTGGCGGGAGCTGTCCCGGGGCCGTGGAACCCAAGCTTGGGCAGTGGTAGCAGAGGCCTGGGTGGCGGGGGCTGTCCCTGGGGCAGGGCCCTGGGGTGGAACCCAAGCTGTGGCAGTGGTAGCAGAGGCCTGGGTGGTGGTAGCCAGCCCGGGGAGGCGGGAGCTGTCCCCGGGGCCGTGGAACCCAAGCTGGGGCAGTGGTAGCAGACGCCTGGGTGGCGGGAGCTGTCCCCGGGGCCGTGGAACCAAGCTGGGGCAGTGGTAGCAGAGGCCTGGGTGGTGGGAGCTGTCCCCGGGGCCGTGGAACCCAAGCTGGGGCAGTGGTAGCAGAGGCCTGGGTGGCGGGAGCTGTCCCCGGGGCCGTGGAACCCAAGCTGGGGCAGTGGTAGCAGAGGCCTGGGTGGTGGTAGCCAGCCAGCCGGGAAGCGGGGGCCGTGGAGAGCTGTCCCCAGGGCCGTGGAACAAGCTGGGGCAGTGGTAGCAGACGCCTGGGTGGCGGGAGCTGTCCCCGGGCCGTGGAACCCAAGCTGGGGCAGTGGTAGCAGAGGCCTGGGTGGTGGTAGCCAGCCGGGGAGGCGGGAGCTGTCCCGGGGCCGTGGAACAAGCTGGGGCAGTGGTAGCAGAAGCCTGGGTGGCGGGAGCTGTCCCCCGGGCCGTGGAACCCAAGCTGGGGCAGTGGGGCAGTAGCAGAGGCCTGGGTGGCGGAGCTGTCCCAGGGCCGTGGAACCCAAGCTGGGGCAGTGGTAGCAGAGGCCTGGGTGGCGGGAGCTGTCCCGGGGCCGTGGAACCCAAGCTTGGGCAGTGGTAGCAGAGGCCTGGGTGGCGGGAGCTGTCCCGGGGCCGTGGAACCCAAGCTGGGGCAGTGGTAGCAGACGCCTGGGTGGTGGTAGCCAGCCAGGGAGGCGGGAGCTGTCCCCGGGCCGTGGAACAAGCTGGGGCAGTGGTAGCAGGCGCCTGGGTGGCGGGAGCTGTCCCGGGGCCGTGGAACCCAAGCTGGGGCAGTGGTAGCAGAGGCCTGGGTGGTGGGAGCTGTCCCGGGGCCGTGGAACCCAAGCTGGGGCAGTGGTAGCAGAGGCCTGGGTGGCGGGAGCTGTCCCGGGGCCGTGGAACCCAAGCTGGGGCAGTGGTAGCAGAGGCCTGGGTGGTGGTAGCCAGCCCGGGAGAGGGGAGCTGTCCCGGGGCCGTGGAACCCAAGCTGGGGCAGTGGTAGCAGACGCCTGGGTGGCGGGAGCTGTCCCCGGGGCCGTGGAACCCAAGCTGGGGCAGTGGTAGCAGAGGCCTGGGTGGTGGTAGCCAGCCCGGGGAGGCGGGAGCTGTCCCCGGGCCGTGGAACCCAAGCTGGGGCAGTGGTAGCAGGCAGCCTGGGTGGCGGGAGCTGTCCCAGGGCCGTGGAACCCAAGCTGGGGCAGTGGTAGCAGAGGCCTGGGTGGTGGTAGCCAGCCGGGAGGCGGGAGCTGTCCCGGGGCCGTGGAACCCAAGCTGGGGCAGTGGTAGCAGACGCCTGGGTGGCGGGAGCTGTCCCAGGGGCCGTGGAACCCAAGCTGGGGCAGTGGTAGCAGAGGCCTGGTGGTGGTAGCCAGCCGGGGAGGCGGGGAGCTGTCCCCGGGCCGTGGAACCCAAGCTGGGGCAGTGGTAGCAGGCGCCTGGGTGGCGGGAGCTGTCCCGGGGCCGTGGAACCCAAGCTGGGGCAGTGGTAGCAGAGGCCTGGGTGGTGGTAGCCAGCCAGGGAGGCGGGAGCTGTCCCCGGGCGTGGAACAAGCTGGGGCAGTGGTAGCAGAGGCCTGGGTGGCGGGAGCTGTCCCAGGGCCGTGGAACCCAAGCTGGGGCAGTGGTAGCAGAGGCCTGGGTGGCGGGAGCTGTCCCCGGGCCGTGGAACCCAAGCTGGGGCAGTGGTAGCAGAGGCCTGGGTGGCGGGAGCTGTCCCCGGGGCCGTGGAACCCAAGCTGGGGCAGTGGTAGCAGACGCCTGGGTGGCGGGAGCTGTCCCCGGGCCGTGGAACCCAAGCTGGGGCAGTGGTAGCAGAGGCCTGGGTGGCGGGAGCTGTCCCAGGGGCGTGGAACCCAAGCTGGGGCAGTGGTAGCAGAGGCCTGGGTGGTGGTAGCCAGCCCGGGAGGCGGGAGCTGTCCCGGGGCCGTGGAACCAAGCTGGGGCAGTGGTAGCAGACGCCTGGGTGGCGGGAGCTGTCCCCGGGCCGTGGAACCAAGCTGGGGCAGTGGTAGCAGAGGCCTGGGTGGTGGTAGCCAGCCCGGGAGGCGGAGCTGTCCCCCAGGCCGTGGAACCCAAGCTGGGGCAGTGGTAGCAGACGCCTGGGTGGCGGGAGCTGTCCCCGGGGCCGTGGAACCCAAGCTGGGGCAGTGGTAGCAGAGGCCTGGGTGGTGGTAGCCAGCCCGGGGAGGCGGGAGCTGTCCCCGGGGCCGTGGAACCCAAGCTGGGGCAGTGGTAGCAGAGGCCTGGGTGGCGGGAGCTGTCCCCGGGGCCGTGGAACCAAGCTGGGGCAGTGGTAGCAGAGGCCTGGGTGGTGGTAGCCAGCCCGGGAGGCAGGAGCTGTCCCAGGGCCGTGGAACCAAGCTGGGGCAGTGGTAGCAGACGCCTGGGTGGCGGGAGCTGTCCCAGGGCCGTGGAACCAAGCTGGGGCAGTGGTAGCAGAGGCCTGGGTGGTGGTAGCCAGCCCGGGGCCTGGCGGGAGCTGTCCCGGGGCCGTGGAACAAGCTGGGGCAGTGGTAGCAGAGGCCTGGGTGGCAAGGGAGCTGTCCCCGGGCCGTGGAACCCAAGCTGGGGCAGTGGTAGCAGAGGCCTGGGTGGTGGTAGCCAGCCGGGGAGGCGGGAGCTGTCCCAGGGCCGTGGAACCAAGCTGGGGCAGTGGTAGCAGAGGCCTGGGTGGCGGGAGCTGTCCCCAGGGCCGTGGAACCAAGCTGGGGCAGTGGTAGCAGAGGCCTGGGTGGCGGGAGCTGTCCCCGGGCCGTGGAACCCAAGCTGGGGCAGTGGTAGCAGAGGCCTGGGTGGTGGGTCCTGTCCCGGGCCGTGGAACCCTGCCCGGGGAAGTGGGAGGCAGCCTGGGAGGCGGGAGCTGTCCCCCGGGCCGTGGAACCCTGCCCGGAAGTGGGAGGCAGCCCGGGAGGCGGGGAGCTGTCCCCAGGGCCGTGGAACCCAAGCTGGGGCAGTGGTAGCAGAGGCCTGGGTGGCGGGAGCTGTCCCGGGGCCGTGGAACCCAAGCTGGGGCAGTGGTAGCAGAGGCCTGGGTGGTGGGAGCTGTCCCCGGGGCCGTGGAACCCTGCCCGGGAAGTGGGGGCAGGCAGCCCGGGAGGCGGGAGCTGTCCCCGGGCCGTGGAACCCAAGCTGGGGCAGTGGTAGCAGAGGCCTGGGTGGCGGGAGCTGTCCCGGGGCCGTGGAACCCAAGCTGGGGCAGTGGTAGCAGAGGCCTGGGTGGGTGGTACCCAGCCGGGGAGGCGGGAGCTCTCCCAGGGCCGTGGAACAAGCTGGGGCAGTGGTAGCAGACGCCTGGGAGGCGGGAGCTGTCCCAGGGCCGTGGAACCCAAGCTGGGGCAGTGGTAGCAGAGGCCTGGGTGGCGGGAGCTGTCCCCGGGGCCGTGGAACCCAAGCTGGGGCAGTGGTAGCAGAGGCCTGGGTGGCGGGAGCTGTCCCCGGGGCCGTGGAACCCAAGCTTGGGCAGTGGTAGCAGAGGCCTGGGTGGCGGGAGCTGTCCCGGGGCCGTGGAACCCAAGCTGGGGCAGTGGTAGCAGAGGCCTGGGTGGTGGTAGCCAGCCGGGAGGCGGAGCTGTCCCCGGGCCGTGGAACCCAAGCTGGGGCAGTGGTAGCAGACGCCTGGGTGGCGGGAGCTGTCCCAGGGCCGTGGAACCCAAGCTGGCGCAGTGGTAGCAGAGGCCTGGGTGGTGGGAGCTGTCCCGGGCCGTGGAACCCAAGCTGGGGCAGTGGTAGAGGCCTGGGTGGCGGGAGCTGTCCCGGGGGCCGTGGAACCCAAGCTGGGGCAGTGGTAGCAGAGGCCTGGGTGGTGGTAGCCAGCCGGGGAGGCGGGAGCTGTCCCCAGGGCCGTGGAACCCAAGCTGGGGCAGTGGTAGCAGACGCCTGGGTGGCAGGAGCTGTCCCGGGGCCGTGGAACCCAAGCTGGGGCAGTGGTAGCAGAGGCCTGGGTGGTGGTAGCCAGCCTGGGAGGCGGGAGCTGTCCCGGGGCCGTGGAACCCAAGCTGGCGTGGTGGTAGCAGACGCCTGGGTGGCGGGAGCTGTCCCCAGGGCCGTGGAACCCAAGCTGGGGCAGTGGTAGCAGACGCCTGGGTGGCGGGAGCTGTCCCCGGGGCCGTGGAACCCAAGCTGGGGCAGTGGTAGCAGAGGCCTGGGTGGCGGGAGCTGTCCCCCCAGGGGCCGTGGAACCAAGCTGGGGCAGTGGTAGCAGAGGCCTGGGTGGCGGGAGCTGTCCCGGGGCCGTGGAACCCAAGCTTGGGCAGTGGTAGCAGAGGCCTGGGTGGCGGGAGCTGTCCCCGGGGCCGTGGAACCCAAGCTGTGGCAGTGGTAGCAGAGGCCTGGGTGGTGGTAGCCAGCCCGGGAGGCGGGAGCTGTCCCCGGGCCGTGGAACCCAAGCTGGGGCAGTGGTAGCAGGCGCCTGGGTGGCGGGAGCTGTCCCGGGGCCGTGGAACCCAAGCTGGCGCAGTGGTAGCAGAGGCCTGGGTGGTGGGAGCTGTCCCCGGGGCCGTGGAACCCAAGCTGGGGCAGTGTTAGCAGAGGCCTGGGTGGCGGGAGCTGTCCCCGGGCCGTGGAACCCAAGCTGGGGCAGTGGTAGCAGAGGCCTGGGTGGTGGTAGCCAGCCCGGGAGGCGGAGCTGTCCCCAGGGCCGTGGAACCCAAGCTGGGGCAGTGGTAGCAGACGCCTGGGTGGCGGGAGCTGTCCCCGGGGCCGTGGAACCCAAGCTGGGGCAGTGGTAGCAGAGGCCTGGGTGGTGGTAGCCAGCCCGGGGAGGCGGGAGCTGTCCCCGGGGCCGTGGAACCCAAGCTGGGGCAGTGGTAGCAGAAGCCTGGGTGGCGGGAGCTGTCCCCGGGGCCGTGGAACCCAAGCTGGGGCAGTGGTAGCAGAGGCCTGGGTGGCCTGGGGGAGCTGTCCCCGGGGCCGTGGAACCCAAGCTGGGGCAGTGGTAGCAGAGGCCTGGGTGGTGGTAGCCAGCCCGGGAGGAGGGAGCTGTCCCGGCGCCGTGGAACCCAAGCTGGGGCAGTGGTAGCAGACGCCTGGGTGGCGGGAGCTGTCCCCGGGGCCGTGGAACCCAAGCTGGGGCAGTGGTAGCAGACGCCTGGGTGGCGGGAGCTGTCCCCAGGGCCGTGGAACCCAAGCTGGGGCAGTGGTAGCAGACGCCTGGGTGGCGGGAGCTGTCCCCGGGGCCGTGGAACCCTGCCCGGGGAAGTGGTAGCAGAGGCCTGGGTGGCGGGAGCTGTCCCCGGGGCCGTGGAACCCCTGCCCGGGAAGTGGTAGCAGAGGCCTGGGTGGCGGGAGCTCTCCCAGGGCCGTGGAACCCAAGCTGGGGCAGTGGTAGCAGACGCCTGGGAGGCGGGAGCTGTCCCGGGCCGTGGAACCCAAGCTGGGGCAGTGGTAGCAGAGGCCTGGGTGGCGGGAGCTGTCCCGGGGCCGTGGAACCCAAGCTGGGGCAGTGGTAGCAGAGGCCTGGGTGGCGGGGAGCTGTCCCGGGGCCGTGGAACCCAAGCTTGGGCAGTGGTAGCAGAGGCCTGGGTGGCGGGAGCTGTCCCCGGGCCGTGGAACCCAAGCTGGGGCAGTGGTAGCAGAGGCCTGGGTGGTGGTAGCCAGCCCGGGAGGCGGGGAGCTGTCCCCGGGCCGTGGAACCAAGCTGGGGCAGTGGTAGCAGACGCCTGGGTGGCGGGAGCTGTCCCCGGGGCCGGGAACCCAAGCTGGCGCAGTGGTAGCAGAGGCCTGGGTGGCGGGAGCTGTCCCCGGGCCGTGGAACCCAAGCTGGGGCAGTGGTAGCAGAGGCCTGGGTGGCGGGAGCTGTCCCCGGGGCCGTGGAACCCAAGCTGGGGCAGTGGTAGCAGAGGCCTGGGTGGTGGTAGCCAGCCCGGGGAGGCGGGAGCTGTCCCCAGGGCCGTGGAACCCAAGCTGGGGCAGTGGTAGCAGAGGCCTGGGTGGCGGGAGCTGTCCCCGGGGCCGTGGAACCCAAGCTGGGGCAGTGGTAGCAGAGGCCTGGGTGGTGGTAGCCAGCCCGGGGAGGCGGGAGCTGTCCCCGGGGCCGTGGAACCCAAGCTGGCGTAGTGGTAGCAGACGCCTGGGTGGCGGGAGCTGTCCCCAGGGCCGTGGAACCCAAGCTGGGGCAGTGGTAGCAGACGCCTGGGTGGCGGGAGCTGTCCCAGGGCCGTGGAACCCAAGCTGGGGCAGTGGTAGCAGAGGCCTGGGTGGCGGGAGCTGTCCCGGGCCGTGGAACCCAAGCTGGGGCAGTGGTAGCAGAGGCCTGGGTGGCGGGGAGCTGTCCCGGGCCGTGGAACCCAAGCTTGGGCAGTGGTAGCAGAGGCCTGGGTGGCGGGGAGCTGTCCCCGGGCCGTGGAACCCAAGCTGTGGCAGTGGTAGCAGAGGCCTGGGTGGTGGTAGCCAGCCCGGGAGGCGGGAGCTGTCCCCGGGCCGTGGAACCCAAGCTGGGGCAGTGGTAGCAGGCGCCTGGGTGGCGGGAGCTGTCCCGGGGCCGTGGAACCCAAGCTGGCGCAGTGGTAGCAGAGGCCTGGGTGGTGGGAGCTGTCCCCGGGGCCGTGGAACCCAAGCTGGGGCAGTGGTAGCAGAGGCCTGGGTGGCGGGAGCTGTCCCCGGGCCGTGGAACCCAAGCTGGGGCAGTGGTAGCAGAGGCCTGGGTGGTGGTAGCCAGCCGGGAGGCGGGAGCTGTCCCCAGGGCGTGGAACCCAAGCTGGGGCAGTGGTAGCAGGCGCCTGGGTGGCGGGAGCTGTCCCGGGGCCGTGGAACCCAAGCTGGGGCAGTGGTAGCAGAGGCCTGGGTGGTGGTAGCCAGCCCGGGAGGCGGAGCTGGAGCTGTCCCCGGGCCCCCGGGGAACCCAAGCTGGGGCAGTGGTAGCAGAAGCCTGGGTGGCGGGAGCTGTCCCGGGCCGTGGAACCCAAGCTGGGGCAGTGGTAGCAGAGGCCTGGGTGGCGGGAGCTGTCCCGGGCCGTGGAACCCAAGCTGGGGCAGTGGTAGCAGAGGCCTGGGTGGTGGTAGCCAGCCCGGGAGGAGGAGCTGTCACCGGCGCCGTGGAACCCAAGCTGGGGCAGTGGTAGCAGACGCCTGGGTGGCGGGAGCTGTCCCCGGGGCCGTGGAACCCAAGCTGGGGCAGTGGTAGCAGACGCCTGGGTGGCGGGAGCTGTCCCCAGGGCCGTGGAACCCAAGCTGGGGCAGTGGTAGCAGACGCCTGGGTGGCGGGAGCTGTCCCCGGGGCCGTGGAACCCTGCCCGGGAAGTGGTAGCAGAGGCCTGGGTGGCGGGAGCTGTCCCCGGGGCCGTGGAACCCAAGCTGTGGCAGTGGTAGCAGAGGCCTGGGTGGTGGTAGCCAGCCCGGGGAGGCGGGAGCTGTCCCCGGGGCCGTGGAACCCAAGCTGGGGCAGTGGTAGCAGACGCCTGGGTGGCGGGAGCTGTCCCCGGGGCCGTGGAACCCAAGCTGGCGCAGTGGTAGCAGAGGCCTGGGTGGTGGGAGCTGTCCCCGGGGCCGTGGAACCCAAGCTGGGGCAGTGGTAGCAGAGGCCTGGGTGGCGGGAGCTGTCCCCGGGGCCGTGGAACCCAAGCTGGGGCAGTGGTAGCAGAGGCCTGGGTGGTGGTAGCCAGCCCGGGGAGGCGGGAGCTGTCCCCAGGGCCGTGGAACCCAAGCTGGGGCAGTGGTAGCAGACGCCTGGGTGGCGGGAGCTGTCCCCGGGGCCGTGGAACCCAAGCTGGGGCAGTGGTAGCAGAGGCCTGGGTGGTGGTAGCTGTCCCCGGGGCCGTGGAACCCAAGCTGGGGCAGTGGTAGCAGAGGCCTGGGTGGTGGTAGCCAGCCCGGGGAGACGGGAGCTGTCCCCGGGGACGTGGAACCCAAGCTGGGGCAGTGGTAGCAGAGGCCTGGGTGGCGGGAGCTGTCCCCGGGGCCGTGGAACCCAAGCTGGGGCAGTGGTAGCAGAGGCCTGGGTGGTGGGAGCAGTCCCCGGGGCCGTGGAACCCTGCCCGGGGAAGTGGGAGGCAGCCCGGGGAGGCGGGAGCTGTCCCCAGGGCCGTGGAACCCAAGCTGGGGCAGTGGTAGCAGAGGCCTGGGTGGCGGGAGCTGTCCCCGGGGCCGTGGAACCCAAGCTGGGGCAGTGGTAGCAGAGGCCTGGGTGGCGGGAGCTGTCCCCGGGGCCGTGGAACCCAAGCTGGGGCAGTGGTAGCAGAGGCCTGGGTGGTGGGGGAGCAGTCCCCGGCGCCGTGGAACCCTGCCCGGGGAAGTGGGAGGCAGCCCGGGGAGGCGGGAGCTGTCCCCAGGGCCGTGGAACCCAAGCTGGGGCAGTGGTAGCAGAGGCCTGGGTGGCGGGAGCTGTCCCCGGGGCCGTGGAACCCAAGCTTGGGCAGTGGTAGCAGAGGCCTGGGTGGCGGGAGCTGTCCCCGGGGCCGTGGAACCCAAGCTGTGGCAGTGGTAGCAGAGGCCTGGGTGGTGGTAGCCAGCCCGGGGAGGCGGGAGCTGTCCCGGGCCGGGTGGAACCCAAGCTGGCGCAGTGGTAGCAGAGGCCTGGGTGGTGGGAGCTGTCCCCGGGGCCGTGGAACCCAAGCTGGGGCAGTGGTAGCAGAGGCCTGGGTGGCGGGAGCTGTCCCCGGGGCCGTGGAACCCAAGCTGGGGCAGTGGTAGCAGAGGCCTGGGTGGTGGTAGCCAGCCCGGGGAGGCGGGAGCTGTCCCCAGGGCCGTGGAACCCAAGCTGGGGCAGTGGTAGCAGACGCCTGGGTGGCGGGAGCTGTCCCGGGGCCGTGGAACCCAAGCTGGGGCAGTGGTAGCAGAGGCCTGGGTGTTGGTAGCCAGCCCGGGAGGCGGGA
This sequence comes from Huso huso, assembly GCA_036884735.1. Taxonomy (NCBI): domain Eukaryota; kingdom Metazoa; phylum Chordata; class Actinopteri; order Acipenseriformes; family Acipenseridae; genus Huso; species Huso huso. The sequence goes on along the minus strand of CM072663.1, from coordinate 122,924,480 downwards.
GCTGTCCCGGGCCGTGGAACCCAAGCTGGGGCAGTGGTAGCAGAGGCCTGGGTGGCGGGAGCTGTCCCGGGGCCGTGGAACCCAAGCTGGGGCAGTGGTAGCAGAGGCCTGGGTGGTGGTAGCCAGCCCGGGAGGCGGGAGCTGTCCCCGGGCCGTGGAACCCAAGCTGGGGCAGTGGTAGCAGAGGCCTGGGTGGCGGGAGCTGTCCCCAGGGCCGTGGAACCCAAGCTGGGGCAGTGGTAGCAGAGGCCTGGGTGGTGGTAGCCAGCCCGGGGAGGCGGGAGCTGTCCCCGGGGCCGTGGAACCCAAGCTGGGGCAGTGGTAGCAGAGGCCTGGGTGGCGGGAGCTGTCCCCGGGGCCGTGGAACCCAAGCTGGGGCAGTGGGACCAGAGGCCTGGGTGGTGGGAGCTGTCCCCGGGGCCGTGGAACCCTGCCCGGGGAAGTGGGAGGCAGCCCGCGGAGGCGGGAGCTGTCCCCAGGGCCATGGAACCCAAGCTGGGGCAGTGGTAGCAGAGGCCTGGGTGGCGGGAGCTGTCCCCGGGGCCGTGGAACCCAAGCTGGGGCAGTGGTAGCAGAGGCCTGGGTGGCGGGAGCTGTCCCCTGGGCCGTGGAACCCAAGCTTGGGAAGTGGTAGCAGAGGCCTGGGTGGCGGGAGCTGCCCCCGGGGCCGTGGAACCCAAGCTGTGGCAGTGGTAGCAGAGGCATGGGTGGTGGTAGCCAGCCCGGGGAGGCGGGAGCTGTCCCCGGGGCCGTGGAACCCAAGCTGGGGCAGTGGTAGCAGACGCCTGGGTGGCGGGAGCTGTCCCGGGGCCGTGGAACCCAAGCTGGCGCAGTGGTAGCAGAGGCCTGGGTGGCGGGAGCTGTCCCCGGGGCCGTGGAACCCAAGCTGGGGCAGTGGTAGCAGAGGCCTGGGTGGTGGTAGCCAGCCCGGGGAGGCGGGAGCTGTCCCCAGGGCCGTGGAACCCAAGCTGGGGCAGTGGTAGCAGACGCCTGGGTGGCGGGAGCTGTCCCCGGGCCGTGGAACCCAAGCTGGGGCAGTGGTAGCAGAGGCCTGGGTGGTGGTAGCCAGCCCGGGAGGCGGGAGCTGTCCCCGGGCCGTGGAACCCAAGCTGGGGCAGTGGTAGCAGACGCCTGGGTGGCGGGAGCTGTCCCGGGGCCGTGGAACCCAAGCTGGGGCAGTGGTAGCAGAGGCCTGGGTGGTTAGCCAGCCCGGGAGGCGGGAGCTGTCCCCGGGCCGTGGAACCCAAGCTGGGGCAGTGGTAGCAGACGCCTGGGTGGCGGGAGCTGTCCCCGGGCCGTGGAACCCAAGCTGGGGCAGTGGTAGCAGACGCCTGGGTGGCGGGAGCTGTCCCCGGGCCGTGGAACCCAAGCTGGGGCAGTGGTAGCAGAGGCCTGGGTGGTGGTAGCCAGCCCGGGAGGCGGGAGCTGTCCCGGGGCCGTGGAACCCAAGCTGGGGCAGTGGTAGCAGACGCCTGGGTGGCGGGAGCTGTCCCCGGGGCCGTGGAACCCAAGCTGGGGCAGTGGTAGCAGACGCCTGGGTGGCGGGAGCTGTCCCCGGGGCCGTGGAACCCAAGCTGGGGCAGTGGTAGCAGAGGCCTGGGTGGTGGTAGCCAGCCCGGGGAGGCGGGAGCTGTCCCCGGGGCCGTGGAACCCAAGCTGGGGCAGTGGTAGCAGAGGCCTGGGTGGCGGGAGCTGTCCCCGGGGCCGTGGAACCCAAGCTGGGGCAGTGGGAGCAGAGGCCGGGTTGGAGTTCCGCGAGCTCGTGGTGAACACCTGCTCGTCCCCCCCGGGGAGCTGCACGGCGGAACAGCGATTAATTA